>CM027121.1:66034272-66321138 GCA_015476505.1 Urochloa ruziziensis
CCTGGTAACTACCTCGGGAAACACGTCCGGTACTCACAGACACCGAACGCATCTACGGTCTCTCACTGAGGCTATGTAGGTGGGCTGTGGGTATTTGCTTGGCTGCCGTGGGCTCAATCTCCAGTACTCACCACTAGGGTGTATCAGGTCACTAATCGGGGCGAACATGAGATGGTTCCCTTGTGCAAGGTCAACCAATCCATGCCTAGGATAATGTCAATGCCGTCTGACTGTAGGACGGTGAGGTTGGCTAGAAATTCTGTCCTTCATCATGATGCTCACATCCTTGCACATCTTGGTGCACTCAAGGTCTCCTAAAGGTGAGGAGGTGATAATAGGTACGGCTCGGGGAATCATGGGGAGAGATGTATGTGCTACAAAGTTACTAGATATATAGGATCCGGTAGCTCCGGTATCAATAGAACCAATGCATGAAATCCATCAACAATGAACTCAATGAGTAAGACGTTGGGTGCTTCCTATGCTTCAGCTTCGGTCATGTGGTTGAGCTTCCCGCGTGTAGCACCTTGCTGGCCTGGGGTAGTGGCTGGTCTGCCACCTGGTGCGGCAACGCGATCTGGTGTCTGGGAGTTCTTCTTCTCGGGGCAGTCGTAGGACTTGTGGCCTGGCTTGCCACAGTTGAAGCAGGTGAACGGGGCACTCGAGCTGTTCTGGCATCTGTAGGATCCACCAGACGAGGGGTAGCTGGGGTTCCTCCCTCCGGCAAACTGTCCATTGCCTCCTCCAAAGCTGCGGGTTGGCTGGTTCTGACCTGGGCGGTAGCTGCGGTAGGGCTGACTCTGTCCCTAACGGTAGTTGGTGTTCCTCTGCTGGCTGTGCTGTCCATAGCTCGGTCTCTGGGGTGGCCTGTCAGGGGTCAGCTGGTCGAACTTGCACTTCTTGACTCTCAGGCATCCCTCATGGTCTAGTCTCTCCTTCTCGACGGCGATGGCGCGGTTTACCATGTGGCGGAGTGTGGGGAAGTCACTCCCGGCCACAATATGCCTGATCCCATGGTGTAGACCTCGATGGAACCAGAACTGCTTCTTCTCTTCAGTGTTGGTGTCCTCAGGAGCATAGCGCATTATCCGGGTGAAGTGACGCTCATACTCCCCCACCTTCATCGTCCCTGGGTCATCATACAGAACTCCTGTGTCTTCTGAACCACAATCTATCGCGGGATATGCTGATCACGGAAGGCCTTGCAGAACTCATCCCAAGTGACGACGGCTGGGTTCAGGTGCATGGCGCTGTAACTGTCCCACCACACTCTGGCTGGTCCCTCAAGCTGATGGATGGCTATGGCAACACACTCTTCATCACTGTAGTCGGAGAGGTCAAGCTTGGTCTCGATGGTCCTCAACCAGTCATCTGCATCGATCGGGTCTTTGAGAAACTGAAGGTAGGGGCCTTGAGACGGATGAATCTCTCGATCTTGCGCGGCAGGTCATCAGCGGGTTGTCCTTGGTGGTATCCTCCTCCCTGAGGGTGTGCAATGGCATTGGCCATCCTTTCCATGACCTGAGTCTGACGGTCCAGAACCTGGGCAAGCGTAGCCATGGGTGGTACGGGCTGTTGCTGCTCCTGCTGCTGCTGTGGTGGCAGGTGGTGGCGCACCCCGTCCACGGCCTTGCCCAGCTGGGATTGGGTCAATCTGGATCTCCTCGTCAACGTCCTCGTCCTCTTCTTCCGCGTCCTGCTGCGCGTCGTGTCCGAGCGGCGCTGGGTTGGGGTTGGCGGCTCCTCCATCTCCTCTTCCACGGCCCCGGCCAACAGCTGGCTCAGGCGCGGGTTCAGGAGCTGGCGGTGGGGCGGCACGACCCCGGCCACGGCCACGGCCACGACGGCGACCACGGCTTCTTCCTAGGCGGCTGCCTCAAACTGCGCGTTCAAACGACCTGACCTGCGGATGACATCCTGAGAAAAGATTGAAGAGAGGGCGTTAGTGTATTTCTATATGGAGTCATTCTATGAATAAGCCAGAGTCAATACAACCACAAATATTTCTTATATGCATGTATAAGCTTCTAACATTCAAGAAGAAATCATCATGAAAACTCATTCATTAACCTAAGATCCATTCACTCATCCATGCAGTACAAACACTAGGTGCTACCTCGAGGCTTGACTCACTAGCCTTGGAGGTCTCGCACACACACGCACACGGTACAACGCAAAAAGATCTCAAAATGGTGGTTCCTACTACAAGGGTGAACATCTACCATCGCGTACCGGAACAGGCTCACGGCTGACGCGGAATTACTCTATCTTATTCTAGCTACTCATCTAACTCAGAACATCCAGGGCTTCTTGTACTCGATGACGGTGCGATCCTCCCAAGTGTGCCTGGCGGTGAAGAGGGGCTTCATCATAGCCTCGGCTCTCTGAGTCTCTGGGGTCTCGACGGTGTAGATACTCTAAAGGGGACCTTGTGGAGTCTCAACGAGCTGGGTCCAACCTTGAAGTCCTCCTTGCGAATCTGTCGCTGCTTCTCTGGTGGTAGCTGGTCGTTAAGTTCCTGTAGCTCCTCGACCCTGATGGAGTCGGCATCCTTCCATGTCTAGAGCATCTTCTTGTTCTTCTCCTTGAGGTAGAGGCAAGTACGAGTGAGTGCGGCGATGTTGTTGGCGTTGCGCTCGCACCTCCGCTCGAACTGAGTGATCCTCAAACCCATAGCACCTGGAGTGGTGTTGTTCTTGAGCTCAGCAATCTTCTCATCAGCTCTCTTCATCCTGTACTCCATGAGTCCTATGGAACAGTTCTGCAGCTGACTAATTCCTTCTAGTCGCTTAATCTCCTTCTCAAGCCTCTGCTTCGCTGTGAAATCGTCGACGATCATCTGCTTCAGCTGGTCTGTCTCTGCCTGAGCTAGGGTGACTGCGGCATCCCTGCGGCTCAGCTCCTCCGTTAGGTGGTGTACCTGGGTCTTCATGGTGTCCAACTCTCTCTCCACACTGAGGACGTGAGGAACTCTGTCGATGGCGGTGGAAACCCTGTTCTGAAAGTTGTTGAGGAAGGCCACGCTCTTCCTTCTAGCTCTGTCGTGTAGTAGTCGAGGTCACCTAGGTAGTCTCCGGCTGTGGTGATCACCGGGTCCTCGACGGCTGCGAACGCGGCTCTGCACCTCACGTCCTCCGCCTCCTCGTCGTCCTCGTAGTACTCTCTGGGCAGGAGCCGGAGCTCGGTCTCCTCAACCTGTTCCTTCTCTCAGACGAGTAGTACCTGAGTCAACCTCCAGGCAACACCCTCCACTGCAAGCTTCATCGACAGTCCGATGCCTTCCATGGTGATTCCCGGCCGGTGGTCGTAGGGGTGAAGGAAGATCTTGGCACGGCCACAGGCGGTGTTGTTGATGTAGCATGCTAGCGCCTCAAGTCCAAGGTGGCTCACCGGAATGCCCAAGCGGTCGGCGGTGGTGACTAGCCAGTGGACCATGTCTCCTTGGTCCCGAGGGTCCACGTGCGTCTTGTGAATCGCGGCCACCATTCCTAAGTCACGTAAAAAGAGAGTGTCAACGTAGGTGAGTAAGAAATTTTCTCAAAGAGACAATTTTTATAACATAGCTCAAGGGATAACATATAAAGGTAGATCGTATAGAATCCTATTCTATCGACCGTGTCTATGGCATCGTCCTACGGGCAAGTAGTGGCTCTGATACCAACTGTAACGACCCGGGTTTCCGTTTTCCGAAAACCCGACTCCCTGTACCATTGTGATACTCCCTAGATCAAGTAGATATCACGTACAGAACTCATCACAGCGAATATCACATCCATACCACGAATAAAGTACAAATATCTTATTTACTACATCATTCTCATGATAATACGTCTGATACAAGCCCTTAGGGCTGAACGACAAACAAAAGAACATC
This sequence comes from Urochloa ruziziensis, assembly GCA_015476505.1. NCBI lineage: Eukaryota > Viridiplantae > Streptophyta > Magnoliopsida > Poales > Poaceae > Urochloa > Urochloa ruziziensis. The sequence goes on from CM027121.1 coordinate 66,038,147, forward strand.
CAGCGCAGCGGAACTAGGCGTAGGAAGCCTCCATCTCCTCGATCTCCTCCACAGGTAACTTGCGCGTCAAGACGATGCCTCAATCATACCACCCATCGTGGTTGAACTCATGCTCATCCTCAGATCCTGCGTACTCAAAGGCTATCCCCAAGGAGTGGGATAGGTTCACGTCACCAACCGTATATGCAAGCTTTAAGTGGACTATATCTAAAGGGATAAAATATAACAAGGATAGGCTATAGGTTTCCTATGCAGCAGCAAATATAAAATAAGCATCTTCATATCCATCCATCCCATATCTCACCACATCGGGCTATTCCGGCACGCCGGACTCCCATCTCCATCTCCACACTCATCTAAGTCGATGCGAGAGCTCCCTCCCCTCGCACCTCACCAACTACGACCGGATCCTGAAAGGCAAACGGAGCAAACTTCCCTTCTCCCCGTTCGTAGCTGTGAACCTTAGTCACTCTCAAACTGGCTAGAAAGGGGGAATGTAGAATATCCCAAAATATGAGAGGTAACAGTGCAATGGGCAATGTCCATACCGAGGACGCGGCTATACGTATAGATTATAGACTCTCGAGAGCTTGTACAACTGGACCCACTTGGGCTGCAAGATGGTGGCCGCCATCTCGAGACGCAACCCACAGCTCAGACCCCTAACCGCAACGATGCCCGCTTGCTCTTCCGGTCTCGGTCCATCTGGCTCGCAATCCAATGCTTCGGAAGCTATGTCGAACTCTCCCACGTAGGGCCAGACGGGGCCATAGTCCTTCGGGGAGACGGTCTCTCCCGTTCCTGTACACCATCCACCTGATCTTCTCGCAATCCGGGCAGTCGCGCTAGCTAGGCTGGCTGGAACCCGTTCATATAGGTAAGCGGTAAGTACGTGGGGCCCAAAGAGTGGTTACCCCACTCGGTTTCAGACCGGGATGGGCGTCATCGTCCGAAAGGCGTATCCTCTGAAGAAGAACGCAAGTCGCAGTACCCACTATAGGTACTGCCAGCAACTCCTATGCTCCTATCCAACCATGTACCCGCCACAAGTACGGTGTGGGACCCCCTCAAGAGCAGGGGTCTCCCGGCACCTCGGTCAAAGACCGAGTTGTTATAAATGCTCACCCCCGCCAAGTTTCCCAAAAACACCTTCTCCTGCTGGTTTTATCCCCACACACGCCAAGAATCCTAATCCACATGATCCCATACACATGCAAGCAGCATCATAGCAATATCATATATAGAGTGGTAGGTAACAAGGCATTCACGGAATAAATTATGGCTATGCAAGGCTCAAGCATCATCCCATTTGCAATAAGTAAAGCGCTAGCTCATCTAGTTGCAACGTCTAATAGGCATTCAAGAGATGGGCTGGGCGTGAACCTGAGGGCAAGTTCTCCTCCTCCACGAAGTCTTCCGGGTAGTGCTCCTCCTCGGTCAGCTCCTGGCCATCGGTGGGTCCTAAATACGTAATTAAAATAAATCCAGGGACCTAATAGCAAATAACTCCAATAAAACCAACTAAAGAAAGATCCAAATGGACTCATAATTCATGCCAACGGCTAGTTCATGATTTTTGAAAAATATAGAAACTGGTTTCATATTTTTCGGAGTTAAAATGAATTAGTTATGGATTTTCTAAGTTTAAATCCTTTTCTGAATTTAAATAATTCTGAAAAAGAAAAGAGAAAGGGGCCATGGACCTGTTTGTAAATAACCAGGGAAAGTCCAGGGGGGTTGTCCATAAAAAGTCCAGGGTCGGCCGAAATGCTGACGTCAGCAGTGGGCCCTGGTGACGTCAGCGTGACCGGTCAACGGTCAACTGACAGGTGGGTCCGGAGGATGACGTCATCCGTGGGCCCTGATGACGTCAGCAGAAGGACCTAGTTGTGAAACCTAGAAAGTTTAGGGGCTTAATTGTAAAAGTGGCGTTCGGCTCTAGTGGTCGCGGTCCACCGCGGACCGTGAGGTTGGTCCACATGAACCGCGCCCACGGGATCTAAGTGTGGCTCGGTGGATCCCGTGTGGTTAGACTTTGCGATCCGCGGTGTGGCTCCAGCGTTGGCGCGACACGTGGCGACGGCAGGGCGAACGCGCGGCGCTTGGCGGTTTCCCCTCCCCTCCGCCGTGGGACAGGGGGTAGCTCGCCAGAGTTGGCGCTTCCGGTGGCGTTAGGGTCCGGCTTGGTCCCAAACTCGCCAGAGAGGCGGGAGGCGAATTTAGTGCGCGGCGGCGGGGTTGTCTCGACGTGCGGGCCAGGGCGCGGCGAGAGAAGTGCAGGGAGAACTCGTGCGAGAGGGCGCGGCTGCTCCCCGATTTAAGTTTAGGGGTGAGGGTTGTGAGTGCGTAGTGGGGGTTTAGGGTGCTGGGGCGCGCGAGATCATCTCGCAGCGCGAGAGTGGGCGGCGGCGAGACAGGACACCGGCGGTAGGAGAGAGGGTGGGGCGGTATGAGAGAGGTAAGTGAAAGCTGACAGGTGGGCCCCACCTGTCAGCGAGAGTGAGAGAGAGAGCGGGCGCGCGCGGGCGACGCGGGTCGTGGGGAGAGTTGGGCTGCACGCTGGGCCGAGGGAAGAGGGAAGGAAGCTAGGCCAGGTTAGGAAGGAAGGGCTAAAAACATACTTTTGTTTGGTGGGCCGGTTAGTGGGTTAGAGCCCAAGTTAGAATTTAGTTTTAAACTTTTGTTTTGATTTGGATTTGAATTATTTCAAATCCAAATCCCACTCAAATAAATCCAAATAAATTCCAAATAAAAATCTAAATGTTCACACTAACATTTAGACACCTTAACAATATTTTTATTTATTATTTATTCCAAAGAAATTTTAGGAGAGGTTCAATGAGGACAACCTTATATTTTTCCTAGCTAGTATTAAATCCACAAAAACAATTTTTAAATCCACATTTTAATAATATAAATATTTCAGAAAAATCTGGGATGTTACAAGCATCGCACATTATCTCGAATGGAAGATTCCAGTCGAGTCGTTGTATGATGGGAGCTGAGATAAGTGCCTTCTTGAGGGTGTAGAAGGCGAGAAGGCAATCATCGTCGAAGTTGAAGGGTACTTCTTTAGCCAGAAGGCTGGTAAGAGGTCTGGCTACCCGAGAGAAATCTTTGATGAATCTTCGGTAGAAGCCAGCATGGCCCAGAAAACTTCGCACACCCTTGACATTCGTCGGGGGTGGTAGTTGCTCGATAACTTCTATTTTTGCATTGTCAACTTCTATTCCTCTTTCTGACACTTTGTGTCCTAGCACAATTCCTTCTCTGACCATGAAGTGGCACTTCTCCCAATTTAGGATGAGGTGATGCTCTTCGCACCTCTCGAGGACCCTTCCCAAGTTCTCGAGATAATTGTCGAAGGTTTTACCATAGACGGTAAAATCGTCCATGAATACTTCCATGATCTTTTTGATCAAGTCAGAGAATATCGCCATTATACACCACTGGAATGAAGCAGGTGCGTTGCATAGGCCGAAAGACATTTGTCGATAAGCGAACGTTCCGTAGGGGCAGGTGAAGGGAGTCAGTCTGGCTCTGGTCCTCGGGATGGATAGGAATTTGATGATAACCATAGTATCCATCAAGGAAGTAGAAAAATGAGTGGTTTGCCAACCGCTCAAGCATCTCGTCAATGAAGGGGAGAGGAAAGTGATCTTTATGGGTTGCCCTTCTTTGGCACAACTTGAACTGGGTTGACCCACTCATTGTCTTGCACGGGGTAGATTACTCCCGCGTGCAGAAGCTTCAACACTTCTTTCTTGACTACCTCCCTCATCGCATCATTCAGCCGTCATTGATGCTCTCTAGACGGCGTATGGTCCGGCTCCATAGGTATGCGATGGGTGCATAAAATGGGGTTGATCCCCTTCAAGTCCTATAGAGAATACCCGAAGACAGACCGATGTTTCTCTAGGACTGCAATAAGCTGCCGAGTCTCATTCTCGGTCAGTTAATCACTGATGACGACTGGCGAGCGTCGATCATTGTGGATAAAAGCATATCTGAGTCCAGAAGGCATCGGCTTCAACTCAGGAGTGGGTGTTGCGGTCTTTCTTCCTCATTGAGTTTGATATAGCCGTCCGTTTTCTGCCTCTTGGATGAAATGGTTAGCATCTTCAGCCTGGGATGACTGAGCTTGCTCTTCTTGAGCCGAGCTAACTACTTCTTCCACTGGGTCTATCTCTAGTCGGGCCTCTGAAATAGTGTTGACTGAATGCACAAGGCTGACCGGGATGATCTCTTTACCAACTTTGAACGATAACGTAGCTTGATCGTGGTTCGGGTTGGCAAGGTGCTCTATTGGCTGTCCAATCAGGAAGAAGTTGTCACCTCTAGGGACATCGAAAATGTGGAAGTCTAGGAAGATCGTGTTGCGTCCCATTTGCATGCGCACAACATGGAGGATTCCCTTGCACTCCATCATTTGGCCGTCGATCCACTTGATGTACATACGAGAAAAGGACCGGGGTTTGTCAGGTTGCACTCGTGATGCGAATGCACTTGATATGATGTTATTCCCGACCTTTGGATCGTAGGTAACTTCCTGAGTGTCAGTTCCCTCAACAGCACAATGGAGTACTCTGAAGTTGTGGGTGGTTTGGATGATATCTTCACAACTTTCAGTTTCCTCCGTCCATTCCTTACTCATGATCGCAGATAGACCCTCAATCTGTGATACGACTTCTGGAATGAACGCCTTAGACCTTGAACTTGCGCACACTTGTTCCATAGGCATATGTGATGTATTGCCGATCTCTAAGTACTCTTCTTCTGTAAAGAGCTTGGGTATGAAGTGCGGCAGATCGTCAAGAATAATGTCTTGGTCTGAGGACTTGTGTTCGAGCACTTCCTCTATGATCGGAGGAGGTGGATCTAATGGAAGGGCAAGGATTGACTGCTTGTCTGTGGGGGTTGTTGGTGGGTTGGAGGGTCGTCAAAAACTCCTGTGTGCTCGGTAGAACTGAGAACCTTTTCCAAGATTTCTCGTACCTCGTCCACTGTCTTGTATAAAACTGACCCCGCGGAAGTGATGTTCAAGAACTGTGCACTTTCTGGCTTCAATCCACTAACAAAATGCTGCATAAACATCTTCTCTGGAAGGCTATGTGGTGGTCCTGAGTTGGCCAACTGAATGAACCGCTCCCACGTGGCTCCAACTGACTCATCGCCTTGCTGATGTGTCATCAGCTCGACTCTGAGCTTCAAGATCTTGGAGACAGGGTAAAAGAACAGACAAAACTCATCCTTCAACTTGATCCAATCTCCGCTAAATCTCCTTGCAGTCCGGTCGTATCAAGATTTTGCATTTCCAATCAGAGAAAATGGGAAAAGTTTCCATCGTATGGTGTCTTGGTTGACACCGGGTATAATTAGAAGAGAACAATTCTCTTCAAAAACCTACAAGTGAGCATAGGGACTTTCGTCCTTCGTTCCACCGAAAGACGGTGCACGAACCATGGTAATGAGAGTGGGACGAATCTTGAGGCCATGAGGTGGTATGGGGTGGCAGGATGATGGCAGTTCTAAATTCTCGCTAGACGGAACCATCGGGTAACTAGGAGAAAACTCCATGTGGTAGATCGTTATGGGGGTAAAGTGTACGGCTAAAAAGATCTGACACTAGTGTTGCTACCGTTCCCCGGTAACGGCGCCAGAAAAGCTTGTTGGCACTCCTTAGCCTAACTAAATCCGCAAGCGCATGGAGTACGATGTAGCCTTTCACCAGGGGAGTAGAAACCTGGATGTCAAATCCAAGGAACGGTAGACGCGACTAGCCTAGAACTTTCCTAACCGGACCCACCAGGGAGCACAAGGTAACTGGGTAGAGAGCTTGACTTTAGTTAGCAACTCATTACCCCAGACAATCTATCTAAACCTAATCTGATCTGCTTCGACGGCTAGAACGGGAAGAACTCAGAACGGGGTGAGAGAGGGGTTCTTCCGGGCTCAGCACTACTGTTTACGAGTACACCCGAACGTGGCGGAATACGAAGGACGGACAGTACTGTGACCACCTGCCGCCTACCACTGCAGTTCCATGGGGTGCAACACAACCTGAGGTAGCTAGCCAGCACAGGCACCACGCCTAAGCTTTCAGCTACTGACCTCCACCAATGCGAAGGGCTATAGAGGAAACCCCAAACAAGAGTCGCTGTCACTCGCGCAGACTCAGGTACCTGCAGATCAAATATATAAGAAAATTTGCTAAAAGTAAGTTGTGAACTAGCGAGGTACTAAAGGCAAGAGACCGAGGACTTACTGAAGATAACTCCTGAAATATATTCCTCGGGGGCGGAAATGTTGAGATGAGGCCGAGAAGAAATCCCGGACTCCCTTCACAAAGCTTGGCGGTCAGCCAAGCAACTCACCCACTCTCTCCCTACTCTAACTCTAAAGATGAGAACACTTTCACTAAGCTTCTCTTCTCTCCAATGTGGTGTGTCTTGAGTGGGGGTGAAGGGCGCCTTTTATAGCCTTCCAATGACGGTTTCTGGCGTCACCATCAAGCTAACCTCCTGCTTAACATCCACGCGGAGGGGAAGCGTAGAGGCCACGGTGGTAGGCCGGTCGGCCTCATCTAGGCCGACCGGCCTGTCCCTGGTGCCAAGTGGCACCGACCTTTGCAGGGACGGCTTGGATGATATCCTGAAGTCGGTAACGGTTGCATTCGGTTGAAGCTGTCCCGGAATCCTAGGTTGTGGGACCTTCAATCCATGTCTTTCTCACCCTACGCCTTCCGGATCCTTTGATCAAACCGACACCAAATGCATGGCTCATGATCATCCCTGATTCATCAGTAGACTTGTGGATCAATGCCGTGTCCAGAAGATGGGAAAGGGGGCCGGTCGGCCTGGCCCTGTGCCCAAATTCCTCCATCTTTTCCTCATTTGCTCCTTCACTCACAAGTTGTACAAAACTTGTGGAACTCATTAGAAATAATCAAATTCACTTTGTTATGAGCAATATGAGTCTGAAATAGAGCGGAATGTTGGTGGTAAAATCGTGTCATAATGACCACCAACAGTCTCCTAATCTTATTATGCCAAACTTGTAAAGGCGAGGAGCCCCGCTTCTCATTCTTCCAAACTCCCGACACTAGGTCGAAGAAGTTGTCTCTTAGGAGCCATCCTAGTTCAAATTTGAACCCCTTAGACTGTCTTTTTTTCCCTGTATCCAACAGGACAGGAGTGTGGTCTGAGATTTCTCGGCTCAATGCATCTACCGTCGCCAACGGGTACTTCTGCTCCAACTCTGTGCTAACAAGTACTCAGTCAAGTTTTTCGTATGTTGGTGTGTCTAATGCATTGGCCCATGTGTACTTACGCCCTGACATTTCTATTTCCCTTAAATCCAAACTATCTATAATAGCATTGAACAAGGATGGGCCACTTGTCGTCATATCGATCATTATTATTCTCACTTGGATTCCTAATGATGTTAAAATCTCCTACAAGTAAGATAGGTAGATTTTCTTTGGTACAAGCATGAACCAATTCTGTATGGAAAACTTCCTTAAATTCTGGCTGCGCTGCCCCATAGACAACCACCAAGTTCCATTTAAAGTCGTCTTTTTTATTTCTCAACTTGAATTTAACATAAAAGTATCCCTCATCTATGGTACCTATATCTAAAGTATAAAGGTTTATTCCTAAAAGAATACCCCCTTATCTCCCATGCGGTTCAGTCCAATGCCAAATGAAATCTTTCCTGCGCAGAAATTATTCAGCGTTGCTTGGGAAAAATCTTTCTTTCCAGTTTCCAATAGGGCAACAAAATCTAAGTTTTGTTCCTTAATGCTATCAGAAATAAATCTTGTTTTAGCCAAGTCACTAAGACCTCTGCTATTCCTAGAAAATACCTTTCATTTATACACCCTTTTTATACTTTATCTAATGCTACTTTACAAGCCTTTTTCTTACGTGTCTTAGCACGTGACTTGTATTTCTTTGATGCAGCCTTATATTCACTACTTAGGTGGTAGCTGTCATCATCAAAAATTTCTTCCACTGAATTCACCACATAATGTTTTATAGCCACGCTCTCTAATTGTTCTAAGCTTTCATCCTCACTTTCACTATAAACCGAGCCACTGTCCCAACCATTTAAAAAATCAGCACCATGAAGTTTATGTTCTATTGCTAACATATTTTCTATTTCCTCCAAATACCCATCCTTTCCCTCCCCAAAACGACACCTGACTGTTGTATGTTTATACTTGCAGCATGTAAAGGTAGAGGCAAAAAAAGAGGAGTATCGTTGGACAAGTTACCTTCAGTCATCTCCAAATTTGGACCATACAAACTTGATTGCAAATATAGAATTTTGCCGTGATAAATAAGTTACCTAAATACTATGTGGTCTTTCTAAAAGATCAACTACCATGAGGTGTCTCTTTCTCCAGACTGTTGTGATTTTCTGTCAAACATGGGACTCCATGATTTCTCCGTCGCACCACCCCAATCCTAAACCACTTATATAACTGAAATGTATGTTTTATTCTCGAATTCAACATCATATCGTCCTTGTTGCATTGCAGGTCTTGGACATTGGATGTGGAATTGGGGGACCCTTGAAAGAAATTGCCAGGTTCAGGTAATAATGAACCAAAAATTATATTCCAGTGCTCAACAGTTAATCATGTCATGAAATCACTTGGAACATGTAAATGTATATAAATGTACACAAATAACTGGACTGAACAACAACGATTACCAGATTTCAAGGGGGCAAGGTTTGTTTATTCTGACATCATCCTGGAATACAATAAAAGAGCTTTTTAGTATACTTGGGTATCAGTTGGGTTATTTGCATTTCAGGAGATCATTTCTTCGGCAGGTTTGACTGAGCTGTGCAACTTCGTCAAGGTGAACCTGCGCCCTAGCTAATAACACATTTGATGCAGCCTATGCGATAGAGGCCACAATTCATGCACCTGATGCAGTATAACTCGAATCACAAATTCCCAATTACATTTATTGTTTTTAAAGTAAGATGCATTCCAATGTTGCTAATTCTTTTCTCTGTCCTGTAATTACAGCTAAGTGCCTACAGGGAGATATACCGAGTGCTGAAACCTGGCCAGTATTTCGCGCTAGATGAACTTTGCTTGACGGATAGATTTGACCCAAACAACACTAAACATAGGGATATCAAGGCTGAAATTGAGCTGGGCAGTGGCCTCCCAGACATTCGAAGCACTCGCCAGTGCATCGAAGCAATGAAAGATGCAGGATTCGAGGTGCTGTACTAAAACCAGCAGGCCATGGTTTCATCGAGACAGATCTAGATTTAAGTACTACCAGGATGACTTGGTTCTTCTCTTTTATTTTAGGTTGTATTCGCGAAGGATCTCGCTGAGGATTCCGAGTGCCCATGGTACCAGGATGTGGATCCTGGTGTTTTTTCATGGACCAGCTTCAGTAACTCATGTGTCGGAAAGTTCCTTATTAGTGCAGCTGTAATATAATATTAGAAGACCACATGTTTCTACGTAATTGTATAATCTGCAGATTTTAGTCTTCTGATGTCTTACTCTGCTATTTTACAATCTTTTTGTAGGTTGGCACACTGGAGTTTCTCCGCATTGCACCGAAAGGCTCCAGTAGACTGTTCAGCATCATGCAGACTGCCTCCCATGGCCTGGTGACGGGCAGCCGGTACATATTTTCTTTGCTTGGAAGCAAATTATAATCTCCTAATCACATAGAGCAAAATACATATTTGATGGAACTAATTAACGGACCCTGCATGATGCCATGATCGCAGGGAACAGATCTTCACGGCGACCTTTTTTGTCCTTGGCCGGAAACCTCTCAAGGAGACTGAAATCTAAAGCAACAGTATGGGGTTACGGGCTTGAACCCATGAGTCAGAGCTAATAAGAATAAAGTTGAAACCGATCAATCCTGTCAGTATGGGTTCCTGGGCTTGGTTTGTATGCTGTACGGGATCACGTGTTACGATTACTATCTGGAACAAACGTATTTGTATCGTCCTTGTACTGTGTACTGTCCGGAAAGCAAGGAATATTTGTGTACACTATTCATATTTGGTACCACCACACGCAAGCAAGTGCTTCACTGATCTTCTGTTCGACTGTGCCTCAGTACCACAGAAGCACTTTAGCTGCTTATACTAATGCTCCAAGCTTCTCCGGCCACCGCTCGCATTTGATTAATGGTTACCGCACCTGCCAGCTGCTAATGAAGTAAAAGGTGCTATTACTACGTAACCACTGGTTGGTTACAAGCATTGTCTCAATACCGTCGGCAGATCACTACCCCTGACCGCCCATCACCATCCATCCCCGACCCAAATCACTCCTACAAGTTGAATAACAGGCTACTTAACCTTCCTAAAACCTTGCAACATCAAGCACATTCTGCACATAGTTTTCCCCCAACAACCAGAGCAACTGTGAATTGACATGGATAGGTCCAAGAAATCGAGACCAAACTTAGCACCACAGAGGCGATCCTCCGGGCTAGTGGACTTGAACAAGTCATCATCCTCGCTGAACATGTCGATGTCCTCCCAGAGGAGCGTTGGGGATGACACAAGAAAAGGCGGCGCGGCTGTCCAGGCCAGTAGGAAGGCGACGGCGGTGAGGTTTGCAGCACCTCCTCCGCTGTCGGCAGCGGTGAAGGCAAACTCGGGTTCAGTGTCCCATTCGCAGCAGGCAATGGCGGCAAGGCCTGCGACTGCTAGTGGAGCACGCCCGGGCTCTGCTGCAGGGCAGAGGAGCAGGTCATCAGCGGGGAGGTTACCGGAGCCGGGGCCCAAGGCAATGAGGAGGAGCTGGGGGTGGACTACAAGTGCCGTGGATGCCAAGGAGAAGGGGAGTGGTAATCCGGTGGCGGCAAAGGTGGTGGCGAAGACACACTCCAGGAGCAGCTCGGTGAGCCATTCAAACATGAGTGTCGTCTATTATTGGCGCGTGTTTCTGAATTTGGATAGAGAAGCTTTATCTTGTTTACTTGAGTAATTCTGAAACTGAAGCATATAGGTGTTTTTTTGTTTGCGCTATGAGCATGACTTGTATAGTTATATACACTAGCAAATTGGTCTCCAGAATTTATTTCAGTTACAGGGTGGCATTTATAGGATACTCTTATGATCTTCTGAATTTATGAGTTTATTGCAAACTTACAATTATTGTGCAGTTCGCCGAATGCTAGTTCAGTAAAATGGATAGCGATGAGATCACAGGATGTTTGCATTTTGGCTCTAACAGTACCGTTTTAGCGAGAAATATTTACGGATAGTGTACATTATAAATATTCCAGACTGTCATCTCCAGCGATCCCTGAACAGATCATTTTTTGCATTTGTATTCACTTTTAACACAGCTACTGATGTGCTAATATTAGCAATATCACGTCAACCACCACTTTGGTTTGATGCCTTCATTAGCATGGATTACCACATTGGGCAGTGCTAGCTGACGCATGTAGCTTTCATCGACAAGGACATCTGAACTGATTTTCTCCAACCAGGGCAATAAAAAGATTGAAATAGTAATTTTCAATTGTTCTTCTAAGGGAGAGATTTCCCTTTATTTGTTTGGCTCATTACCTTTGAGTGAAACGTAAAAGGCATTAGGTGCACCTAATCAGATTTCATGGTTCTGTGCTAGATCGTTGCCTTTTGTTGCCGATTGTGATACTGTTACACGTGCGCAACGGATTCTGGCTCGGCCCGCTATACCCACGAGCCGGTGCCCCACCAGGCCTAGGTCCACCGGAGCCCAACAACCAAGGCCCTGGGTCTAACTCAACCCAAAAGACTAGTCAGTTGGGTGAGGGCTGCCCCACCATATATGTTGTGCTCTCCCACCGTCAATTTCTGATGTGGAACTAAACCTAACAATCTCCCCCGTCACACATCGGGCCCAACACTTCCATCACATACAACCCATGTGATCTACCGGAATGTTATTCCAGGCCCTCGAGTCAAACTCTCCCGTCACAACCATCCATGCGACCCTCCAGAGACGTTCACGGGCTCCCCCGTCACCTGTGACACCCGAAGATTTTTCCAGGTTTCCGACCAACGGCTCTAATACCACTTCTTACAAGTGTGCAGCGGATTCCGGCCCGGCCCGCTATACCCACGAGCCGGCGCCCCACCAGGCCTAGGTCTACCAGAGCCCACAACAACAAGGCCTTGGACCTAACTCAACCCAAAAGACTAGTCCATTGGATGAGGGCTGCCCCCACCTTATATGTTGCACTCCCCCACCATCATTTTTCGATGTGGGACTAAACCTAACAATCTCTCCCGTCACACATCGGGTCCAACACTTCCATCACATACAACCCATGTTATCTTTCAGAAGGTTATCCCAGGCCCCCGAGTCCAACTCTCCAGTCACAACCATCCATGCAAAACCTTCCGGAGACGTTCATGGGCTCCCCCGTCATCATGTGACCCCAGAGATTATTCCAGGTTTCCGACCATCGGCTCTGATACCACTTGTTACAATTGCACAGCGGATTCTGGCCCAGCCCGTTGTACCCACGAGCCGGCGCCCCACCAGACCTGGGTCCACCGGAGCCCACAACAACAAGGCCCTGGGCCTAACTCAACCCAAAAGACTAGTCCGTTGGGTGAGGGCTGCCCCACCTTATATGTTGTGCTCTTCCACCATCAATTTCCGATGTGGGACTAAACCTAACAGATACATTTCTCATTTTGCTTAATTAAATATTTTCCAATTATTTTGGGAAAAAAGTTTCTCCTACACATCTAAAACCGTGCAGAGCTGCTGGAAGGCACCGAGGCAGAGTGTGTTTCCCATCAATGATGTGCTTTCCATTTTAGTCGAGGACGGTGTGCTGCATATGTTAGAGAGGATTTGAAATTTTGGCACCTTCACGATGTGTCAGATCGTAGCTAGATGTGGATGCTCTAACAGCTCTGCACCGTTCTGGATGTTCAGCACAAAAATTGGTCGATCATTATTTTGAACGGAGACTAGTATATACTGACTTTGCGAATCTCATTCGGTCATGTCGAAATTTGTTTTCTGAAACTAGCAAACATCTTGTTCTTTCCTGATCACAACAACTGCAGAAACATTAACACTATGTGTACCATGCACAATCCGTCCAGGCCCCAAGAAGATTGCCAGAAGCCAACGAGAAAGTGAAACCATTGCCAAAGAGAGGCAGTAAGATCATGACCACCTCTAGGACAGAGACAAACAACACGAAGCTACAAGAACGAGAAGCTACACCTCCGAAAATGGAGATGGATGGAAGCAGAAGCCCCCCTGACATTGCTAGAAACAACACGAAGGCTGCAAATGGCGTGTCACTGAAGAGCATCGACATGGTGGTCTCCCATCCCACAAGAACATCAGTGACGACGATCGGCGCTTCCTGGGAATCACTGCCATCAGATATCCAGAACTTGGGTCTGGTAATAATGGTTAATTTTGTTCACTGATCGAGATTTGGCACGTGTGATCATAGCGGCGCGTGCTGACTTGTTTGAGCAGCTTATTGTACATGATCAATAATGTGTGTGTAGGAAGTCATGGGATACAGGGATGATGCGGAGGCAGCTGCTGTTGAGGCGTTGAAGGAAGCGTCTACTGCAGAGGGTTTGCTGCGGTGTCTTAGGTGGCGTGTCGTCCTAATCTTACCACTTGAGATAAATTATTTTCAGTTAATTGTTAACTCTGTTTTCGTGTTAACTATTAGTATCTCCCTTCTTAATGGAAATAACAAAGCTGATTTACCATCAATTCTTTTTTTTTTTGACAGTGCATTTGCAGAGCTGACGGTGGCCGCGGCCGAGCTGTCGCCGCAGCAGGCCGTCGACGAGTTCCTCGCCCTCCATGCGGCACTCATCATGAGCTCCACAGCCGCAGTTTCCGGCGACGGCGACCAACAAGACGGCCGCGCCGGCGACTGGCTCCGTGCCGCTGTCTCCACCGACCTCGTCGGGTTCTGCCTGTACTCTGCTCCATTGCACAGTATTAACTCATCCGGCGCCGCCACGGCGTCGCCTACCGCCACCCCGCCGGCAACGGTTGTAGAAGCCGACGGGGCCGAGGAGCCGTGGGTGGTGGCGGCGTGGAGGCGGCTAGGGGAGGAGATGCGCGCGTGGTTTCTTGGACACGTGGAGCGGCTGCTCGACGGCGACGTGGCCGGGACGCTGGGGCAGCTTAGGAGGGTGAATGATTGGCTGGACGCCGTCGGGCAGTTCGGGACGGAGTCGGAGGCCGTGGAGAGGGTGAGGAAGAAGATCTACGGGTATCTGCTGGACCACGTTGAGTCGGCGGTCGTCGCGTTGAATGGCGACGCTGCAGCGGGTGGCCGGAGAAAATAAGCCTGCTATTTGCAGTGTAGTACTAGTGTGTACCATGTTGCTTGCGCACGTGCTATATAGCTAGTAATTGGACTCTCAAATGGCATGAAAAGTAATGAGGCCACTAATACATGGGGTGCTTAGTTTCACTAAAAAACTTTACACCCATCACATAAAGAGAATATTAAATGTATGGATCCACTATTGGAAAAACGCCACATTGGATCACGCATGTTAGTGCCGGTCAGCCGGAGCTGGTACTGAACCATATTAGTACCAGCTTGGGCCTTTAGCCAGTACTAAAAGGGCACCATTGACGTCAGCCAGAACAATTTAGTACATGCTGGTATCTCTAGCCGGTACTAAATGACGCCCAAACATTTAATATCGGCTGAAGGCTCCACCCGATACAAAATGCAGCAGGTTAGTACCGGGCAAAGCTTCTAGCCGGTACTAACCATACATGGCACGAAAAAATCTAAGTCTCAAGGAGTACAACAGCGCGAGTATCCTTTTATTATCGTCGACTCCTGTTTCTCCCTCCTTTCCTCATTTCTTTTTTCTCTCTCATTTCTTCTTGCCTTTTCCATCTCCTAGCCCTCTCTGTCTCGATCTGGTGCAGGCGGGGCGGAGCAGGGCCAGCCCGTGCCGGCAGCGGCGCACAAGCAGAGCGGCGCCAGGTAGCGACAGTGGCGGCGCGTAGGCCACACGAGCGGAGCGGCGGCGGCGGGTGGCGCGTCCAAGCTGCAGTGAGATTGTTTGTTGATTCTTGTGATTCGTTGTTGTGTGAGAAATTGTGTGATGATGAGATTTATTCTTGTGATTTTTATGATGTGACATTTAATGATTGTGAGATGCATTGTTCTTGCGATTTTTGTGATGTGTGATTGTGGTATTGTGAGATGTATTTATGTGATTGTAAGATTGTGATTCTTGTGTTTTTGTTGAGATTGTGGTTCATGTGATTATGATTGAGAAAATAAGAAAAGAAAAGAATAAGAAGGAAAGAAAATAAATGGAGGGGTGGGGACTGACGGTGGCCCATATGGTTAGTTACCGGTCGGTACTAACTTGCGCACGTCAGTGCCGGCTCTTTATCACCGGCAAAAACGTGTGCATGTTAGTGTCGGTCAATTAGTAGCGGCCACAGCGACCGACACTAATCCGTCCTGTGACAGGTAGTAATGCACATTTTTCCTTTTGTGAGAATAGTAAATGTAGACAAAAAATAACCCATTATATGGATGTGCTATAATTTGTGAGACAAATCTAATGAGAATACTTAATCCATGATTTGTAACAGTGATGCTACAGTGACCATTCACTAATAATGGATTAATTACTCATCATTAGATTCGTCTCGCGATTTACATGTGAGATCTGTAATTAGTTTTATTATTAGTGTACGTTTCCTACTCATAAATCGGAAAGATTCTTACCAAAAAATTTGAGCCAAAATTTTTATGCCGTCTAAACACCCCCACAGTTAGACTACTAGGTCACATGCCTAAGACCACTTTTATAGAGGTATATATAGACAAAATATTGGCAAAACGTATTAGTGAATTTAAAAATGTCGGTGAATGTCAAAAACATTGAGCCAAAATGTTGGTGAATGTAAAAAAAAAGTTGACGTGTGTAAAAAATTATTGAGCAATAATGTTGGTGAGTGTAAACGAAGGACCGATCAAGCAACCAGAGAGGGGGGAGTGAATGGGAGCCGACAAAAATTCCTTTCCCGAATCCGGCTTTCATCCCAAAATCACTTCCGAACCTCGCAACACAATCTTGCCAAGATCACGTAGCAACTGAGATGCTACTTACCCTAGGAACAAGATACAAGTAGCAGAAAAACACAAAGAACCTCGATCCACTAAAAACTAAAAACCGGAAGTCTGAATCGGGCAAACTCGGCACTGCCGGAATTGAAAACTCGACACTGCCAGGTTTGGGTGTATGTACTCGGCACTGTCGAATTTCCAAACTCGGCACTGGGTATATGTACTCGGCACTGCCGGATTTCAAAACTCGGCACTGCCGGTTATATAGGAATCAGCCCAACCCAAAAGTCAACTCTTCAATCTCGTGAATGGATCTCCCAAACGGCTTGAGATCTTCAGACGAAACTTTGAGGAGATGATGTACACCTCAAGTAGAGGGTATGCCCCAAAAAACTCGGCCTCTAACTCTCTAGAACTCCAGGAATCTCAAATCTCACGAAGAACACCTCCATCTCGAGTTCATCCGAAAAACTTCAAATCTAGAGCGATTCCCGGCGTTTGGGGGCAATGGATCACCAAGAAAAGAGGCACAAGGCACTCATATGTGATTCCTCCAAAGAAATCCGAGAGAAAACGCCCTAGAAATCGAAGAACGAAAATCCCCAAAAATGGCTCCGAAAATAGCTCCGAAAAAGAGAAAAATAAAAAGAGCTCGGGAATTCAAATCATGGCACAAACTTGAATAGATTAAACTCCGTCAACCAACCATGAATTCACCTATACAAACTACAAAGGATTCAAGAAAATAGTTCTAGGTGGAGAGGATGAAAGGGAACGGGAAAAATGGATAACCAAAGAGATGACGTGAAAAGATGACTACCACCTCCTATATGTAGTCCAAGTGGAGGAGTCCTAAGTACTAAACTACCCCTAAGTGATACATACCCCTCAGCGGCAAATTTGTCATAGTCGTGAATATTCCTCCGGCCCGGACTGCATCTGCCGCAACCTTGCTTCCCTCCGACGCAAGCTTTGCGGCCACGCCGCGTGTCCTCCGGTCCAGGCTCCTTGACGCGCACGGCTCCTCCTGATGGGCCGCCACGCCAAGTCCTCGGGCTTGGTTTTGAGGCCCAAACCAAGAAACCGTCCTCCTGATGATTTTGTGGCCAAATCACCAAACCCCGCGTACAAGCTTCGGTTGTTAGCCGCCACCTTGCACCGGGTTCACGTCCACATACAAGCTTCGGTTGTGAGCCGCTACCTCGCACCGGATCCACGCCGCCTTGCTTGTTCTTGCCACCATGTGAACCGCACTTGATCCATCTGGCCATCGGGTCCCTCGAACCAAGCCTACTTGTCTCTCCACTCCCTGGAGGCCGCCATGGTAAGACCTTTCGCGCCTGTTCTTCACCTGCACCAATGCAATCAAGCCGCATTCTACACCTGCAATACTTAAGCCAAGGCAAACGTCAGTCCACACCACGTTGTCAATCACTCATCACACTGGGAAGCGGCCATCCACTCGGTCCCTCGGACACACCTGGTCCTCAGTAAAAAAGTTAAAGAAAAATGTTGGTCATGGTAAAAAAATTGTTAGTAACAATTAAACCAGACTTCTTTAAATTGTTGATATATGTTCTTTTTTACAAATATTGATAGATGAGCTATATGAGATTTAAAAATTAGTTTCTTATCTACCTTCTAGAAAACGTATAGAGCCCCCAATCCGCCCGTGCATGTGCGCTGTTCTGTATGCCCATAATGCTCCGTCTAGCTTCTTTGCCCAATCTTTTCCACCTTTGAACATTGTCTTCTCGAGAATATCCTTTATTTGTTTATTCGAGGTTTCTGCTTGGCCATTTGTTTGAGGATGATAAGCAGTAGAGACTCTATGTTCGATCCCCAACTTTAATAAACATTTGCCGAAGTCCTTGCCAGTGAAATGAGATCCTCCATCACTTATCAAGATTCTCGGTACTCCATATCGAGGGCAATATAACCATTTTTATCATATTAATTGACTCCTCAGTGGATGCTTTCTTACATGGGAGTGCTTCCACCCACTTTGACACATAATCCACCATCACTAGGATGTGTTCGAAGCCATGTGAATTGACGAAAGGTCCCATGAAGTCTATGCCCCAAACATCGTATAAATCAATTTGCAAATTATAATTCAGCGGCATCGCATTCCTCTGTGATATATTTCCCCTTCTCTGGCATTCAGGACAAGTTGCAACATACCTCTTTGCATGCTCGTGCATCTCTGGCCAATAAAATCCGCTAGCCCATACCTTTGCCTGTGTTCTGAAGTGCCCATAGTGTCCCCCATACTCAGATGCGTGACACTTCCTCAATATTTCCTCTCTCTCTTCTTTTGGTACACATCTTCTTAGCACTCCATCTTTTTTATATCTCTATAGGTATGGTGCATCCCAGTAGTACTTTTTCTTTTCCGAATACACTCTTCTTTTAGAGTTTCTGTCCAAATGATTCAATGGAATCCCTTTTAATGCACCTATAATGTCTCCCATCCAGTTGCTTCTATCAAAGACTCTGTATAGATGATCGTCTCTCATTTTATCTTCAATAGGCTCTAGTTTGTCATCATCTCGATTCATTCTTGACAAGTGATCAGCCACAACATTTTCTGTGCCTTTCTTATCTCTAATCTCCACATCAAACTCTTGCAGCAAAAGAATCCAGCGAATCAGTCTTGGTTTAGCGTCTTTCTTTGTCAGAAGGTACTTGATTGCAACATGATCAGTGTAGACAATTACTTTCGAATTAACAATGTACGATCTGAATTTTTCGGAAGCAAATACCACAGCGAGCAATTCTTTTTCAGTAGTAGCATAATTAACTTGGGCCTCATTGAGTGTCTTGCTCGCGTATAAATTGCATAGTCTCTTCTTTTCTCTACCCAAGAACAGCTCCAACGGCATAGTCACCTGCATCACACATAATCTCAAACGGGAGGTTCCAATCTGGAGGTTGGATGATGGGGGCACTTATGAGTGACTCTTTCAAAGTTCTAAATGCTTTAAGGCATTCATCATTGAAGTCGAAGGTCACATCCTTCTACAGAAGTTGTGTCAATGGCTTGGTGATCTTTGAAAAGTCTCTAATGAACCTTCTGTAAAATCCTGCATGTCCGAGAAAGCTTCTCAATGATTTAATATCAGTTGGATCTGGTAGTCTTTCAACTGTCGCAATCTTTGCTTTGTCCACCTCTATTCCTCTCTCAGAAATCACATGAACCAAGACTATACCTTGCTTCACCATAAAGTGACACTTTTCCCAATTAAGAACCAGATCAACCTCTCCGCATCTCTTTAGAACTTTGTCCAAATTTTCTAAACAATTTTCAAAGCTTGTGTCGTGCACTGAGAAGTCATCCATGAATACCTCCATAATTTCTTCAATAAAATCAGAAAATATAGCCATCATGCATCTCTGGAATGAAGCCGGTGCATTGCATAAACCAAAAGGCATTCTTCTACAGGCGAAGGTTCCATACGGGCATGTGAATGTGGTCTTATGCTAATCTTCTGGGTGTGTGGGGATTTGAAAGAACCCAGAGAATCCATTTAGATAGCAAAAATGTGAATGTTTAGCTAATCTTTCAAGCATATCATCGATGAATGGCAACGGAAAGTGATCCTTCTTCGTTGCTTTGTTCAATTTCCTGTAGTTGACACACATACGCCATCCCGTGACAGTTCGTTGCGGAATTAATTCATTCTTCTCATTCTTCACCACTGTCAATCCTCCTTTCTTTGGTACACAATGTACAGGGCTCACCCATTCGCCATTAGGTACTGGATACATGATTCCGGCGTTCAATAGCTTAATCACCTCCTTCTTTACAACCTCACGCATATCGTGGCTCAATCTTCTCTGATGCTCAACAACTGGCTTATATTCATCCTCTAATTGTATACGGTGTGTGCAAAATGCTGGACTAATGCCTTTCAAGTCCTTGATTGTGTAACCAATCACTTTCTTGCGTTTTCTTAATAAATTCAGCAACTTCTCCATTTCTTATGAGCTCAAATCTTCGCTTACGATCACTGGATATGTCATCTCAATTCCCAAGAATGCATATTTCAATCCCTTAGGAAGTGGCTTCAGCTAAACATTAGGCGCCTCCTCTTGTTCTTGAAACAGATTCCCGATTTCCTCAAACTTGTTTTCACAACTTCCATATTGTGGTTCTAATGCTTCCTTTGCCTCTTCTAGCTCTTCGTCTTGCTCGTTGTCGAATGACTCGCCCTCGATCGCTCGTTGAAGTGGGTCTCTAAGGTTTTCAGCAAAGCAAATACTCTCCACCTCTTCGTTGTCAAGAGGGAGAGGCAAAGGAATACGGGAAGCGGGTAGAAAGTTCTATGTGTATTTAGTTCCATCAAGATTAATGGTTACTTTACCCATCCCAGCATCAAGAACAGCATCAACCAACTTTAGAAAAGGTCTACCAAGAATTATATCATCATGTTCTTTGTTGTAAATGTCGATCACGAAAAAGTCGGTTGGAATTGATTTACCAGAGATAGTAACATCTAAATCTTTAAGCATACCCAAAGGTTTTATTATTGTACCATCCCCCATAATCAACCTTGTAGAAGTTGGAGCTAAGTCTAAGGTTTTGTTGTAAAGCTCATCGTAAATTTTAGAAGACATAACACTTGTGCTCTGATGTCGCATAAAGCATTGCAGAATAATTCTCCATTGATCATGCAGCTGATGTGTGGCATAGGTAGTGGTCTTCCCTCCGTGTGTTCTTCTTTTATTGCATAAAACTTGGCCAAGCGTGCAAAGGGAGAAGACTCCGGTTTCGCTCCCATTATCCTTTTCACTTCTGCAACATAATCAGGATCCACCTCTCCTTCTTCTTTGAATAGTTTCTGAATGATTTCTCCTGCTGATTCCTTGTCCAAGACGTATCCTTTGTGTTTATTTGTCGGAAAATCCACTTCTACAGCTCGCACTGAACCTTTTTGATTTGGCAACAGTCTCCTTTCGTTGAATATTTCTCCAAAGTCTATAGGAATCCAATCCATTTGCTCAAACTCTCGCAATGACTTTGCATTTGCTAAGCTTCTGGCCTCCGATGTCTCCGGTTTGACATTTTTATCACTTCGGAATGACCCTTCTTTATTGCATAAAGGTTATTTCATCTTCTCAATTGTTAGTTCCTTGATTGGTTCCTCTTTCTTCACTTCCGGGGCCATGTTTCTAAAAATTCCAGCAAGTACTCCTCCTCGAGTTCCTTGTTCTACGTTGCCCGAAAGCCTTGATTCCCAGTCTCTTTGTGTTGCTGCTCCTTTACTAATTCTCTGAAGGATTTGAGCAGCTTTCGTGAGTGTTTTGTCCATGAGATCTCCTCCTGAACACATACGAACGAATTGCATGCACTCGGGGGTTAGGGAAAAATAAAAAGTATGCAATAATATGTCACCGGTGAATCCAAGCTTCGGTCCTTGCTCAATTAATCCATTGAAACGATCCCATGCTTGATCAATTCCCTCATCTTCTCCTTGCTTGAAATTAATCACTTGCTTCCTCAAGTTTTGCACCTTGCTTACGGGAAAGAACTTCCCGCAGAATTTTTGCATCAATAAATCAAAATTTCCTCTTGCTTCGAAGGATGCGAGCGCATACCATCTCTTTGCTTCATCTGCAAGTGAATAAGGGAAAAGATTCCACCTGAACCAAGCTAATGGAACACCTTCTTGTTGTATTGTATTGCATAGCATCGTGAAACGCGTGACGTGTCCATATGGGTTATCAGTCTCCACCCCTCTGAATGGATTTGCAGCCACCATCCTGATGATCTCTGTGCTAATCTCATATTTTGTTGCTTCGAGCGTTGAATCTGATTTTTGTCGAAATCCTCCATTCGCGGGCTTGCATAATCTCTCAATGATTTCTCTGGTTCTCCAACGGGCTGGATGATAGATCCCATCTAGACAACGAAAAATAAAACAAAAACAAAAAGATTTCTATAGAAAAAGTTAGATGTTAGTCGCCAACAAAATTAATACAAACTTAAACGCAAATAACTAGCTTGTTCCCCGGCAACAGCGCCAGGTGTGGCAGAACCGCTCAAATTAATCCGGCTTAAGTGCGCTAACCTTCCATTGGTCGTCACGCAATTAAATCGGAGTAATCTGACAGTCTGTCGGGTTAAGCCCGATGCAACCATGAACAGTTACCTCGATCAAAACAAGTCATACAAATACCCACTCGAAGGTGGATCCCAGAGATTATAACAATCCACAAGTATTAAATAGGTCCCACTTGAGGTAATTTATTACAAACCAAGTTCAGTGCATAAGTAACTGTTAAATTCAGAGTTTTCGAAAGCAGCGGAAATAAACTAATTATTCGAAAGCGGTAGCAACATCACGTGAAGCCGTCGTGACGTCACTCTGAAGCATCCTCGTCCCAAACAACAGTCCAACCAGGAGGAAGGGTGGTTGGCCAGGTAAGACCTGCAACCATCTCCTCCAGAGCACTACCTGAAAATAATTCAACAAGCAAGGCTGAGTATACTAATACTCAGCAAGACTTAACCGTCGGGTGACAGCTACATCACCAACTTCTAGACATGCAAGGCTTTTGGCTAGTGGGTTTGTTTTGCCAAATAGCGACTAATAGTGGATCCTTACTTTCAATATTTTAGCATCAAGTTCTAGTTAAGTTAACCATTCTAGGTAAGCAACTGTACTAAGTCAAGCAAGTGGAGCAAGTAATTAAGCAAGCATCAAGTTTCTTTCCATCATCATGTTCCACTTCTTACTCAATGTAGCAGCGGGGTTAAGTAGTCTCATTAGCTGCGAGAAACAGACAGTTCGAACCGATTTTAACCTTACAAGTGGGGGCCCAAACACTCGGATCATCACACTCAGCCAAAGGCTAGCACTACCAGGTAGTTCCCATCAATCCCCCAGTCGCGTCCAGGACCAAACTCCCCCTGACATACGAGGTCTAAGGTTGGCCGAGCCAACACTTACTCCCCTCGTACCCACATGTTCGAGGTATGGGGAAAAAGTTCCCGATAGGAGCAGGAAAAAGTCCGCACCCTGAAGTCATGTAGGTACTAAACTTACCGACCCCATAGAATCGACAAGCGCTTGGTACTTTCAAAAACTTAGCCAGCATCGCCGTCACTCTTCGACCTTAGCAACTTTTCATAAACAGACGGGACATCTACATGATCAAAAATCCCCGTCCGTCATCCTTATGATTCCAACATAAGTAAAGCAGTTGTATCCTATATCTCGCGAGTGACAGGAAATCACTCGACTTTTACCGGGTCCTTATAGCGGGGTAGCTATCGACCTATCATACTAGTATTGCATAGCATAGGTACCTAGGATCATGCAACTAGGGTTTCAATTCAACTCCTGAACGTAAATGCACAAACATAAACTTAGCAAAACATAGTTGCATGTATTTGAAACATAGGACATGCTCGGGGCTTGCCTTAATCCTGAGCTAGGTTAGTATTGACTCTTCCGAACTTGGTTCGGGTCTTGACTTGCTTGCGACGACGTTCGGCTTCTCCTCGTGTCGTCCTTCTTCTTGCGCCGGGATCGGCTTGTGGCTTCTGTCAGCGGGAGTTGCTCCTATACGAGATGCAATGCATAAGAGAATGATGTTATATCGAGCATCGTGTTTCACACGATAAACCCGGGGTGTATTGATTGGCACATTCACCTAGACAAACTTTGTCTAACCTTCTCTTTCTTTAATTAAGTTTGCATTTACTCATAAAAAGAAACTTGGGTTTGTGATGGTGATTGCGTACACGTCATTTTCTCAAGTTTGTTGCCAGCATTAAACAACAAGGTGTGTGGTGGTGACATGTGGTCAAAATATTCCATTAATTTAAACATGTGATTCCTTCTTTTATTTAGCCGTTTACACATCAAACTTTAACAGTTTATTCTGGTAGTTTGGTGTATTATTTTCATGTGAGAAAATTACAGTGTGCTGCCTATATCAACACTGATTTACTGACCAAAAACCAACTCAAAAGCATTTATACATCTACCACAATAAATCAAACAATACCAGCACACTAACATAAAGAATAAATCCTAGCAAATCCCACTATCATCAATTGGTCCTTAGAAATTACCAGAGCCTATGCTAGTCTAGACAAGATCACATGCCAAAGGGTAGCTTAAAAAGATCTAAGGATCTTGCTGTTTGAATTAGCCAAGATTAAACTGTTACTAATAAAAGAGCACGTTAGCCAGCTCGAACTAAGCTGTACTTCTTACCAGGCATGCATCAAGACATTATAGAACTACTGTAAAAAGTTTGGGCTCATTAGTTGAACAGATTAATTATTACAAATTATAGATCCAGACGTGAGCTGACAGATTAATTAAATCATAAGTCAAACTCTAGTGTGTAACTTTGTGCCAAATCTTTACAGCTAGCTAGAAACTACTCAGAGCATAACATATCCAAAAATCAGCACAAACAAAGCAACAGATTTCAAACTGTGCACAAATTTAAGTTTGAACAGATTTGAACTTAATTTAAAAACGAAGCAGAAAACACCTATACATGCTTTCCAGGAAAGGTAGAGCACAGCACCAGGAGTACAACAAATCGGGTTTGCATTTGTCTGATTTTTCTACAGTTTTTAACCGATTTTAGAATTTCACTGGTTTGGATCATAGATCTGAACAATCTATCTACAGATTAGCCCCTGGAAACTTGTGCTAAGGCCCCTAGAAAGATTTGTGGCTTTACAATGCGGTCCCTGGGCCATGGCCGGCGGCAGGTGGCCGGATTCCGGCGAAGTGGGGCCACGGGGCTCAACAATAACCAGTCGAGGGTGCTCAGGGGTGCTCACCGCCTCACCTTGAGTGGATTCTGAGTAGCTGAGGAGGGGAATCGATGGCGGGCAGGGAGTGGCAGCTGGGGCTCTGTGAAGCTGGAGCAAGGGCGTGGCGAGTGCTGGTGGTGAGGAACAGCGGCGGAGCAGCGCGCACGGCAGAGAGCGGCGGAGGGGCAGCCGGGATTTGGTCGGAAAAGGGCACGGAGAGGTTGAGGGACTCATCCATGACCGATTTGACGTATCACTCGGGGTTTGGAGAAGGTCGGAAGGGTGCTCGCCGCGGAGGAGCAGATCACGGAGCGCTTATGCCCGAGCTCCGGCGAGCTGGGCGCTGGAGGAGCTGGCGGCGGTGTTGAGGAGAGGGACGGCGGCTGGGGGGAAGACGTTGGCGACCTCAGGTAGCTACGGGGGGAGGCGTTCGCGGCGGAGGTCGAGCAGCCTGGCGGCGGGATGGAAGCAGAGCGGCGGGGGGACGCCGTGGAGCTCGGGGTCTGGCGCCTTTTATAGGCGGCCAGCGGGAGGCACGGACGGCGGGTCTGGAGGTCCGAAGCACCACGTGGAGGGGGTGTCCGGCGGGGCGGCTTGGCGTGCACGGTTGCTTGGTCGGGAGGCAGGCGTGGCGCGGCGGTGCCGAGCGGCGCTGTCCCCGGCCGGTCGGGGCGCGCTGCGCGACGGTTGGGCGACGGCCTGGCGCGGGGCTGGCAGCCGCGGCGCTCTGCCGTGTGGCAAGCAGGGGCGCGGCGCCGGAGGCGCGGTCGGAGGCTGGCAGGGGACAGGAGTGCCGGTCGGGCGTGGGGCGTGGGCCATCGTGGACAGCGCGCGGACGTTGAGGCACGTGGTGGGCAAGGCCTGACGGCGGTCGGAACACTCAGGCGCAGTGCGCCGCGTGGAAGAAGCCGCGGTCGGCTGGAACGCGCAGGCGCTCGGGAGTGCCGGCATTTCGTCGAGCAGTTGGCGTGCGTCTGTTCGACCTCCAATATCTCCTAAATTTTGAACTGAACTCAAAAATCTCCAAATACGAAAGTCGTGTCCCATGAAAATGTGAACAACTTTTGTATTGGCACATTTTCGAGTTCTTAAGTGAAAATTCGAATTTGAACCATGCCAACCGAGAAGGGTCAAAGTTCACCGAGTTGCCAGGAGTTCATTCGACTTAACCCTCTTCCCAAGCAAATTTAAAATGCTTAGGGTGTGAATCCTTGATGGAGAACATGACCAAGGGCAAGCCCAAACATCAATGATTCAACTTAGAGAGAAGTTCATGAAAAGTTATATAAGGAAATCCAAATGGCAAGCCTCAACTTTTGGGAAAAACTGCTGCTGTCCAGACTTAGAAAATTTTCTAAGTGTTGGCTGAAAAACAGGTTTGGCTGCTGTTTGACCATGATTTAGAGCATCTTCCACTCAAAATTTTGAAGACCACCAATTAACAAAGTTGTTCCTTATAAAATTTGGGACAACTCTCTTATTGACAGATTTTCAAGTTTTTTTAAGCGAAATTTTGAATTCAAATCATTCAAGCTCTAAAGGTTCGGTACATGAAATTTCAATCCATTATTTCAGGCGCTGACTTCGGTCATAACCACAAGTCTAATTGTCCATTAAGCCTTAATGAGTGATTAGACATCAGAGATGTCACAACCTACCCCCCTTAAAAGAAATCTCGTCCCGAGATTTAGGTAGAGTAAGGCTAGAGAAAGGTATAAGCACCTTTCATGACTTACATTTCCTTGGGCGTGCCAGTGCCAAGCACACTTCCTTCCGCGTAAGGTACAACTTTCTTCTTCTTGCGTTGGTTGTTAGGTACTCGTTGCATTCTTCGGCGTTGGGGGCAGTCACGAGCAATATGGCCTGGTTGTCCGCAGCTAAAACAGTCCTTCCAGCTTCTTGGGTCTCTTTTGACAGCACAATTGGTTCGAGTCCGAGTTCAACCCTCTGTTCTTGGAATGATCGGTTGAAGGGCAGTTCGGAATGAAATGGCCATATCCCCCACACATGAAACAGGGTTGGCAACACGGGCGAGGGCAGTTCTCATGGGTCTCTGTATCCGGTCTCCTTTTGTGCAGACAGAACTCTTTGTATGTTATTTCCCATTCACTCAAGTCCATACTTGGTAACACTGTTTTGTGCTTCCTATGTCTTTCTCCATCTTTCTCGAGTCCTAGAGCTCGTCTTGAGGGCGGTAGAAGGGATGCAGAGTCAAGTCGAGAGGGATCCGAACATGGTTGATCCGAGAGTGGGGCAGTTGCCAAAAGGTTGAGTAGACGGGCCTGGTCGGCTATAGAATCGGTTATTGCTTGAGAGAGGCTGGTAACCAGGCCGGCTGAGGATATCTCCTGTTGATGATCTCGGATAACATTTTGCACCATTTGACTTAACGTCAAGCTCTGTTCTTCCATCAACTTGATAGTCGTAGCCACTTGGTCAGCCGTTGTGGATGAGTGGGTTGGGTCATGACTACAAGGCTCGGGAGTCTTCGAGTCTCCACCACTGGAAGTCATCGGCCTGTAGATACGCTATGATTAGGCACATAGATATGATTCCAGCTTGCGAACGATAGGGAGTCACAAAGAAGAGACGCAACAAGAGAGAGTTGCGACACAAGGGGATTTGGTCGCGGTTTCGATTCTTGGCTCCCCTTTAACTACCTAGTTAGGTACACCTGTAAGTGTTAATATCCTGTAGGGAACTTCCTTCAACTTTTGTAACTTCTCTTGGAATCGAAATTTAGCTTGTCCAACCTAAGGAACAAGTAAGGGTGTGGGGCTGAAAAGTTCCTCGAGATTACTTGCTTCGAGCGTAAGAAGTCCTTCGTCCTCTATTAAAAAGTCCTTGTTTGATCCAACAATACCACTGTCCTGAAGGAAACATTAAAGCTAGTCTCTTGTACATGACTGACGGTGGAGAGCCTTCTTTCTGCTACGGAGCGAATCGTTCTTGCTTGCGAGATCTGCTTAGGTTAGAACTCGATTGGAACCTTTCGCTATTCTTCATCGTTCTTGATCATTCCGTTGTACTAAAACTAGTGCAACTCCTGAAATTCGCCGGCAAAAGGATACTGGGCAAACCATAGGTCAGGGGATTTGCAGCAAGATTATACCAAGTCAGATGTCTACAAGATGAAGAAAGAAAGTAGATACAGATAGGTATAGGTGGATTAGACATGGCGTCAAAACTTTCTCTCAAGCGAAGCTTTGCAAGGTGTTTGAGAGAAACTTATGAGAGGGCACAAGGCAATTTGAATGTAGAAGGTGACGATCATCGAAGAAGATAAGTTTAAGCGAAATTTTCAGATCATCAAAGCTTAAGGTTTACCCCATTAAAGAAGTGTTGGTATGAGAAAACGTGGCTAACTGGCTTAACGTAAGGATCTCGTAGACGAATGCTTGCACGACAAGAGAGCAAGGAGGCATGTCGCGACTCGAGGTGCACAGGTCAGGTTGGAAAAGTGGTAATGTATCAAGGAGTAATGTAGCTGTCATGATCCGAGGTACACGTGAATGATCCATGCATCAGTGAGTTGCATATGTCATGATGCATTATGATGCCGTTTCAATGGTGCACATGGTACGATGCAAGAATGATAGTGCATACGACATATGTCCATGATAAGGTGTGTGCTGCGTGATGCACATGCATATGAGTGGATGGTGCATATGCTTATGAACAGATGGTGCACATGCACATGCTCGGATGCACGTTAGCATGCCTTAGCTACACCCTAAACGCGTTATTGGTCCGAAGAGGTCACCAAGATAGGGGCACATATTCGGGTTGCAGCATAGAGGTTCTGGTGAAGTCGCATTCATTTACCGAGATACCAGTGCGCTCCTAGTAGGAATTTATGTGGCCGTCGCACACACAAAAACCTTAGGCTCCGTCACGGCACCATAGGTTAGGGAATGCCTCTTCACGAGAGAAGGAAGGGAACAACAACCCGAATATCAATAGAGATGGGGGTGACATGAGTCAGTGGCACGTCAGGTTGGGCACGGTGTCAGCATGCACAGAACATGAGGTGCGGTCACACAATGCAATGAGGTGCTCATGCATACCGAACCAGTGGAATGCGGGTGATGAATATTGCAACAATGCTCATGTATGTCTAACCGATGCTTGCG
The DNA here is from genome assembly GCA_015476505.1 of Urochloa ruziziensis. Classification (NCBI taxonomy): domain Eukaryota; kingdom Viridiplantae; phylum Streptophyta; class Magnoliopsida; order Poales; family Poaceae; genus Urochloa; species Urochloa ruziziensis. Next base: position 66,067,171 of record CM027121.1, read on the forward strand.
GGACAATGAGGGTGAGACAAGGTTTACAAGTTGCAATCAAGGATTCCATCCATGTGAGAAGGATGTCACATTGGAGGTAAGACCAGGATTTATTCAAGGCATAGCTGGATATGTCATGAATCAAAAGAATAGGGGTGTAATGGCAAGGAAGAATCCAATAGCCATTTCGAAAAGGGTGTGAGTACATCTAGCTGACCAAAGAGTGTAGATGTACTAGAGGTATGCGACAAGAATTTACGTTGCTCAAGGGTGCTGAGTAAGAGCCATCCGATGAGTAGAAACTCGTCAGAGAAAACTGCTAGCTGGTCACCTATCTAACTTGAGAGCGTACGGTGTAACAAAACGTCTATGGTAAACCATTCCAAGAGCGTTCGGCAGTATCTTCACGTCTCGTACCTCTCAGGCTGACGTTCGAAAGAACGCAATTCCCGTCAGACGAACTTGACCGAGTGGGATATTCCTTTTCGTAGCACTTCCATCTTAATCAAAAATGTGGCCTTCAAAACTCTAACTTCTTCTCATGGTTATAGCTCGGAACCAAATCGGAATCGGTGTGTTCTTCCATTCCTCACAATATAATTCACTTAATTGCCACGCGACTAAACTCGTTTACAAGGTAAACAAGGAACTCAGGCGTGAAGGCAATGAGAATCAATTGCAGGAAGTTTTCCCTGCAGCAAGGTGGTTACACAAGAAAATTCCCAACTCCTGGTTCGCATGTCCAATCTTTGTGAATTTTTGCCAGTAGCTAGGGAATTTAACGAGCTACAACTTTCTTTATAACTCTGAGTCAGATTCGGACTCTAGCTAGGGCGAAAAAATTCCAAACTCTCGTCTCTGTCTCTGCTGTTTTCAGAATGGCTGAGGCTCCCTAAACATGCATAACTTCCTCAATTCTCAACCAATGGACCTGAAATTTTGCGAGCACCACCATTATGAAATTCCTTACGAATTTGGTATTCAGCTCAGGACCATATTCAAACTTCAACTAGGTGAAATCCATTCAATGTTTGCCTCTCTGCCTTTGCTGATTTCAGAATTGACGAGGATCACCAAAATCTCCGTATCGCGTGACTTACTAGCTCAATGGAGCTGAAATTTCATGAGTATCTTCCTGGTGAAATTACTCACAACTTTGGTAGTCAAAGGGTTCAGCTGGTTTTGGCTCTAAGGTGGGACAAAAACTTAACTACTACCCTGCTATCAACCCAGATTTTTCTAGCAAACAGACAACAATTGTTTTCAGCACAACTCAAGTTTTACTTACCCAAAAATCTTGAAATTTTTACAGCAGCTTGTTTACAAAATTATGAACAACTTTCATTTAAGGTGCCCAGCCAACTGAGTTGTTTTAATGACCCGAAAAATTCGGACCAGCAAGAAACACAGTTTTGACTGACTTTTGAAAATTTGTGAGATTCACGATTTTTATTTCCTTTTTGCCTCCAGTTGACTTAACAACTTTTAAGGTGATTAGCATGATGCAAAAGAACAAAAATCGTCCTCACAAATACCAAGAAGCCTTGGTGTACGTAGTTAGTTGCCGGTGGCGAGGCACAATATACGTCTCTTCCTATAATAGCTAGTCGTTACTCAGACCATCGCAATCCTAACGAACGGAGTCAGTGTACCTGCAAGAAAACCATGAACCTTCCGTGCCAGCACGCCACGGAAGCGTCCCCATTCATTACCGTTCATTTATAAAAACGGTACCCATGCGTTCAACACTGCATGGACAGTGCATCTAGCCTAGGTCGTACGCTCCTTTTGAATAGAGCACACAACCCTTCGCATAACTCGTGATGCGGCATCATGCACATGTCTCGAACATGGCGAACAACCAGGATGATAGGCTCATTTGAATTAGAACCATACCATCAAGACCTTGCTCACATATAAAACATGTGGCGACTCATACACAACCGTAATGATAGGTTCCTTGGAATGGAGATCCTATCACCCTTCGTGCACGCGGGGCACGGAAACCAGCGCACGTATAAAACACGTGGGCAAAGTGTGCTGGACAGGTTAGTCAAATACACCATAATTAGCAAGCCACCTGAAACAACCCGAAATTCCCTCTAGGGCTTCACGGTCTAGTTAATCCTTAGCGATCCAACGAGTTTTCACAAAGTACTAGTTGGTCAAGTTTTATTCTGAAACAAGTGTGTTGGGACCGTGCGAACCTCTGGTGTACGACTTTTCGCTCTGATACCAGCTGTGGCAGAACCGCTCAAATTAATCCGGCTTAAGTGCGCTAACCTTCCATTGGTCGTCACGCAATTAAATCGGAGTAATCTGACAGTCTGTCGGGTCGAGCCCGATGCAACCACGAACAGTTACCTCGATCGAAACAAGTCATACAAATACCCACTCGAAGGTGGATCCCAGAGATTACAACAATCCACAAGTATTAAATAGGTCCCACTTGAGGTAATTTATTACAAACCAAGTTCAATGCATAAGTAACTGTTAATCAGAGTTTTCGAAAGCAGCGGAAATAAACTAATTATTCGAAAGCGGTAGTAACATCACGTGAAGCCGTCGTGACGTCACTCTGAAGCATCCTCGTCCCAAACAACAGTCCAACCAGGAGGAAGGGTGGTTGGCCAGGTAAGACCTGCAACCATCTCCTCAAGAGCACTACCTGAAAACAATTCAACAAGCAAGGCTGAGTATACTAATACTCAGCAAGACTTAACCGTCGGGTGACAGCTACATCACCAACTTCTAGACATGCAAGGCTTTTGGCTGGTGGGTTTGTTTTGCCAAATAGCGACTAATAGTGGATCCTTACTTTCAATATTTTAGCATCAAGTTCTAGTTAAGTTAACCATTCTAGGTAAGCAACCTGTACTAAGTCAAGCAAGTGGAGCAAGCAATTAAGCAAGCATCAAGTTTCTTTCCATCATCATGTTCCACTTCTTACTCAATGTAGCAGCGGGGTTAAGTAGTCTCATTAGCTGCGAGAAACAGACAGTTCGAACCGATTTTAACCTTGCAAGGGGGACCCAAACACTCGGATCATCGCACTCAGCCAAAGGCTAGCGCTACCAGGTAGTTCCCATCAATCCCCCAGTCGCGTCCAGGACCAAACTCCCCCTGGCATACGAGGTCTAAGGCTGGCCGAACCAACACTTACGCCCCTCGTACCCACATGTTCGAGGCATGGGGAAAAAGTTCCCGATAGGAGCAGGAAAAAGTCCGCACCCTGAAGTCATGTAGGTACTAAACTTACCGACCCCATAGAATCGACAAGCGCTTGGTACTTTCAAAAACTTAACCGTCGGTACCACACCATTCGGCCTTAACCAACTATTAGCATACACGGACTGGGGCATCTACATGACAAAAATCCCTGCCCGTCCTCCTTATGATTCCAACATAAGTAAGCAGTTGATTCCTATATCTCGCGAGTGACAGGAAATCACTCGACTTTTACCGGGTCCTTATAGCGGGGCAGCTATCGACCTATCATACTAGTATTGCATAGCATAGGTACCTAGGATCATGCAACTAGGGTTTCAATTCAACTCCTGAACGTAAATGCACAAACATAACTTAACAAACATAGTTGCATATATTCAAACATAGGGACATGCTCCGGGGCTTGCCTTAATCCCGAGCTAAGTTAGTATTGACTCTTCCGAACTTGGTTCGGGTCTTGACTTGCTTGCGACGACGTTCGGCTTCTCCTCGTGTCGTCCTTCTTCTTGCGCCGGGATCGGCTTGTGGCTTCCGTCGGCGAGAGTCGTTCCTATACGAGATGCAATGCATAAGAGAATGATGTTATATCGAGCATCGTGTTTCACACGATAAACCCGGGTGTATTGATTGGCACATTCACCTGGACAAACTTGGTCTAACCTTCCCTTTCTTTAATTAAGTTTGTATTTACTCATAAAAAGAAACTTGGGTTTGTGATGGTGATTGTGTACACATCATGTTCTCAAGTTTGTTGTTAGCATTAGACAGCAAGGTGTGTGGTGGTGACATGTGATTAAAATATTTCATTAATTTAAACATGTGATTCCTTCTTTTATTTAGCCGTTTACACATCAAACTTTAACAGTTTATTCTGGTAGTTTGGTGTATTATTTTCATGTGAGAAAATTACAGTGTGCTGTCTATATCAACATGGATTTACTGACCAAAAACCAACTCAAAAGCATTTATACATCTACCACAATAAATCAAACAATACCAGCACACTAACATCAAGAATAAATCCTAGTAAATCACACTATTCATCAATTGGTCCTTAGAAAATTACCAGAGCCTATGCTAGTCTAGACAAGATCACATGCCAAAGGGTAGCTTAAAAAGATCTAAGGATCTTGCTGTTTGAATTAGCCAAGATTAAACTGTTATTAATTAAAAGAGCACGTTAGCCAGCTCGAACTAAGCTGTACTTCTTACCAGGCATGCATCAAGACATTATAGAACTACTGTAAAAAGTTTGGGCTCATTAGTTGAACAGATTAATTATTACAAATTATAGATCCAGACGTGAGCTGACAGATTAATTAAATCATAAGTCAAACTCTAGTGTGTAACTTTGTGCCAAATCTTTACAGCAAGCTAGAAACTACTCAGAGCATAACATATCCAAAAATCAGCACAAACAAAGCAATAGATTTCAAACTGTGCACAAATTTAAGTTTGAACAGATTTGAACTTAATTTAAAAACGAAGCAGAAAACACCTATACATGCTTTCTAGGAAAGGTAGAACACAGCACCAGGAGTACAACAAAATCGGGTTTGCATTTTTCTGATTTTCTACTATTTTTAAGCGATTTTAGAATTTCACTGGTTTGGATCCTAGATCTGAACAATCTATCTACAGATTAGCCCCTGGAAACTTGTGCTAAGGCCCCTAGAAAGATTTGTGGCTTTACAATGCGGTCCCTGGGCCATGGCCGGCGGCAGGTGGCCGGATTCCGGCGAAGTGGGGCCACGGGGCTCAACAATAACCAGTCGAGGGTGCTCAGGGGTGCTCACCGCCTCACCTTGAGTGGATTCCGAGTAGTTTGTGCGGCCGGAGGTGGCGCGACGGCGGCGGACGGCGAGCTGGGCGGCGGCGGCTCTGTTCGAGCTTGCTCTGGCGGCTAGAGTGGCAATTGGCGCTCGACTGAGGGCTGGGGAGCTCGAGTGGTGTGCTGCAGGTGCGCTCGAGTGGTTTGCTGCGCTCGAGTGGTTTGCTGTGCGCTCGAGTGGTTTGCTATGCGCTCGAGTGGTTTGCTGTGCGCTTCGAGTGGTTTGCTCTACGCTTCGAGTGGTTTGTTGTAGGTGCGGCGGCGTGCGAGGGTGGCGACAGAGCGGAGCTAAGGAGGGGAATCGACGGCGGGCAGAGATTGGCAGCTAGGGCTCTGTGAAGCTGGAGCAAGGGCGTGGCGTGTGCTGGTGGTGAAGAACAGCGGCGGAGCAGCGCGCACGGCGGAGAGCGGCAGAGGGGTAGCCGGGATTTGGTCAGAGAAGGGCACGGGGAGGTTGAGGGACTCACCCACGACCGATTTGACGTATCACTCGGGGTTTGGAGAAGGTCGGAAGGGTGCTCGCCGCGGAGGAGCAGATCACGGAGCGCTTATGCCCGAGCTCCGGCGAGCTGGGCGCTGGAGGAGCTGGCGGCGGTGTTGAGGAGAGGGACGGTGGCTGGGGGGAAGACGTTGGCGACCTCAGGTAGCTACGGGGGGAGGCGTTCGCGGCGGAGGTCGAGCAGCCTGGCGGCGGGACGGAAGCAGAGCGGCGGGGGGACGCCGGTGGAGCTCGGGGTCTGGCGCCTTTTATAGGCGGCCAGCGGGAGGCACGAACGGCGGGTCTGGAGGTTCGAAGCTCCACGTGGAGGGGTGTCCGACGGGGCGGTTGGCGTGCACGGTTGCTTGGTCGGGAGGCGGGCGTGGCGCGGCGGTGCCGGGCGGCGCTGTCCCCGGCCGGTTGGGGCGCGCTGCGCGGCGGTTGGGTGACGGCCTGGCGCGGGGCTGGCGGCCGCGGCGCGCTGCCGCGTGGCAAGCAGGGGCGCGGCGCCGGAGGCGCGGTCGGAGGCTGGCGGGGGACAGGGGTGCCGGTCGGGCGTGGGGCGTGGGCCATCATGGACAGTGCGCGGACATCGAGGCACATGGTGGGCAAGGCCTAACGGCGGTCGGAACACTCAGGCGCAGTGCGCCGCGTGGAAGAAGCCGCGGTCGGCTGGAACTCGCAGGCGCTCGGGAGTGCCGGCATTTCGTCGAGCAGTTGGCGTGCGTCTGTTCGACCTCAAATATCTCCTATATTTTGAACTGAACTCAAAAATCTCCAAATACGAAAGTCGTGTCCCATGAAAATGTGAACAACTTTTGTATTGGCACATTTTGGAGTTCTAAAGTGAAAAATTCGAATTTGAACCATGCCAACCGAGAAGGGTCAAAGTTCACCGAGTTGCCAGGAGTTCATTCGACTTAACCCTCTTCCCAAGCAAATTTAAAATGCTTAGGGTGTGAATCCTTGATGGAGAACATGACCATGGGCAAGCCCAAACATCAATGATTCAACTTAGAGAGAAGTTCATGAAAAGTTATATTTTCTAAGTGTTGGCTGAAAAACAGGTTTGGTGCTGTTTGACCATGATTTAGAGCATCTTCCACTCAAAATTTTGAAGACCACCAATTAACAAAGTTGTTCCTTATAAAATTTGGGACAACTCTCTTATTGACATATTTTCAAGTTTTTTTAAGCGAAATTTTGAATTCAAATCAATTCAAGCTCTAAAGGTTCGGTACATGAAATTTTAATCCATTATTTCAGGCGCTGACTTCGGTCATAACCACAAGTCTAATTGTCCATTAAGCCTTAATGAGTGATTAGACATCAGAGATGTCACACCAGGAAAGCTTGTTGGCGGCGCAAACGCATGCCAAGATCCAGCGCAAGCGCACAGATCAGTTGTAGCTCTTCCCTCAAGAGAGTACTCCCCCAAGGTTATCAATCCATGGAACAAGTGGGTTATTACGCTTAACTAAGCACTAATCGAGTTGGTAAAAACTTTAGATATGAATTGGACCTAGTCTAATATGGTTAGTAGATCAATCTAATCTAGATTAGCAAGAACAGTTGATGATGAGCACAAGATATGAGGAACGGATGCTCATAGGGTCTAGGATCGCTTGTAGATGCATCGCATAACATGAAGAAACCGATCTAATCTATCACAAAGGTGAACATGAACCAAGCTCAGTAGTTTTCCCTCCCACAAGCTGTCACCAAACAGGGGTAATCTGCTACTGAGCTACGAGGATCATACTCATGGCTAAACGATCTAAGGTAAGCAGCGCATATGATGCAAACCAAATCAAGGCCTAGCTAGGTCATAAGACAGATGAAGAACATAGCCATAAGAACATGATAGATCAATGATCAAAACAAGGATTCAACGATTACATCTAAAGATCACCATACAACCCCATGAACAAACGAAGGATTTACCCCATGTAGATCGATGTTGAAGCGCTAATCATGGTTGTAAACTCCTTGTGAAGCCAGATCTCCTTGCTGTCCTCTAGGGTTCAGTGTCGCCGGCGCCTCCGCTAGGGTTCCCGGCTCCGCTTCCTCCACGTGGATGGCTTCTAGATTGGATCTTGATCAATCCCTGGTGGTTGCTTGATGTCTTCGTCTCCTCTGGTGCGGCTCTCTCGTCTCTGGCGAATGGCGGCTCATATATAGGCTAGGGTTGATGAATGTTTTGCCTCGAAGAAATGGGAGCATGATTGGGCCCAAAAATGGGTTGGGCCACGCGGCTAGCGGGGCCTTGGGCCGCGCGGCCAGGGCCCTTTCTGGCCTTGATCTACTTCATCTTTCGCGTGTTGATCCTTCTCCACGTCATCAGCCTATGTATGCTTTAAGCCCATCGTCAAATCACCAGAACTGGCCCAAATGTGTCGAGTTTCCTATAAAATCACAATATACTCCAAAATACAAGACACATGTGGAAGCGAGGTTATTTCAGTGCCAAGTGGCGGGGTTAGCATTAGAATAAGCATGAAATCGATATATAAACAACACCAAAAGTGTGTCATTTAACAGCGCCAACAGCAGGAGATCGTTGCTTCTTCTGGGGACACCTTGTGTAACATCCTAGATTTTTCTGGAATGTTTATAATATTAAAAATGAGGATTTAAAATTTTTCGTGGATTTATTACTAGCTAGAAAAAATATAAGGTTGCCTTCATTGGACCTTTCCCAAAATTCTTAGAATTAAATAATAAATTAAATATTTTTGTTAAGGTGTCTATGTCTTAGTGTGAACATTTGGATTTTGTTTGGAGTTTATTTGGATTTATTTGAGTGTGACTTGGATTTGAAATGATTCAAATCCAAATCAAATAAAAGCTTAAAACCTAAACTAACTTGGGCTCTAACTCTTTAACTCGGCCTGCTAACAAAGTCTAAAACCAGCCCCTCTACTCTCGGCCCGATCGACCCGAATCCCCCAAGCCCCGTTTCCCTTTCCCTTTCCCGCAGCCCAGCCGAAGGCCCAACTCCTTGCCGGTCCACTTTCACCCGACCGAGTCGTCCCTCTCTTTCTTCCACTGACAGGCGAGCCCTACCTGTCAGCTTTCCCTCCTACCTCTCCTCCGCCACCGCCACTCTCCTACCCGCCGCGCTCTGCTGCTGCCGCCGGCACGTCTCGCGCCCGCCGTCCCGCGAGATGATCTCGCGCCGCCCCCGGAACCCTAACCCCGATCCGCACTCACACACACCACCCATAGCCCTAGATTGGAGGGGAACCCAAGCCCTCTCGCGAGTTCTCCCCTCCTACTCCTCCCGCCGAACTCGTCGTGGCCCGCATGCACAAAACCCCTAGCGCACTACCCTAGCCCCAGCCACACGCCTCGCGATGGGTGTCCCCTCACTTGAACCCTCCTCTCTCTCACCTTTCCCCTCTCCACCCAACCGCGCCGCCGCTACAAAAGCAGAGGAGCGCCCGCTCCTCCATCCTCATCCACCCTTGGACGCTTGCCCTCTCCACCTAGCCGCCACTGCGCAAGAAGACGAGGAGGAGAAGGAGAATAATGCGAGCCCGAGGAAGAAGAGGAAGGAGCCGAGCCGAAGCAGGGGCGATGTCGCTGGAGCACCGCCGTCGTCGTCCACCCAGAGCAAGAAGAGGAGAACGCCGCAAGACACGATCCCTGTCGCTGCTCTTCTTCCCCTACGTCACGCCGGCGTCCTCCACCACTCCAAGCCGCAACCTTGAGCCCCTAGGTGAGCCACCGCCGTCGCCTTGCCCCTTTCCCCTGCTGTCCGGTGGCGCGACGCCGATGAACCTCCGTAGCTAGGCCAAACCGACCCAAGCTGGCCTTTTTCCTCTGCCTGTGGCTCGGCCTTCGCGTCGAGCATCTTCTTGTGCAGGTCCCCGTCAAGCCCCAACTGAAACCCAGCCTTAGACCACGGCCGCCCAAAGAACGCCCCTTTGGGGAAATTCGTCGAGCGCTCTCCGTGCACCTAGGCCCCGACCTAGATCTCGTCATAGCTGGCCATAGAGACCCATGCCTGAGCTTGTTCACCTCGGAACGCGTGTCCCGTGCCATTTGGCGCACAACCATGGGCCTGTCGCCATGGTTGGCCGTGGACGAGCCGCCGCCGGCGCACCATCGCCGCCGTGCGCGCGCCACGCCGTTCGAGCGTGTAACACCCCGTATTTCTAGAGCATTTAAAAATATCAATTTTCTAATAATTTTTCCTAACTAATTTTCCTTCGCTAAACATTTAAAAGTTATTTTATAAACCCATGCATTTAATCTTGACATGAATGTTGCATTTGAATGTTTGAGAATTCCTCTCTAATCTCTAAATTCTAAGAGATAGAAATCCCTCCCAAATCCCTCAGCCATTCCAATATTTACAATTAATATTTATTTGAATATTACGATCTCAAATCTTTCCAAAATATTCAAAAAACTATCTCCCTCAAGTCTCACCTCAAAATCCCATTTACATTTGAATCTACATTCGAATTCGAACTCTAAATCATTTTCAAACAAATAGAAAACCCTTTTATTCACTAACGGGCCGCAACTTTCCTTTCAGCCCATCTCCCCTTGTGTGGGGGATATAGTACCCGGGTACCTCACGAGCCAGCCTGGCAGCCCACCAAAAGGGGGCGGCCCAGCCCACCGTTCTGGACCTGAAGACGTGCGGGACAAGTCGGCGCACGGAGGAAGGATCTGGAAGGAGAAGTCCTAGTTGGGATAGGAATTATTGTAAAGAAGGAAAGGATTCTTAGAGATAGGATCGGATACAAACCGACTTGTAACCCTGCCCCCCGATATATAAGGCGGACAGGGACCCCCTCAAAAACAACTCAAGCCAACTCAACTCGCCACATCTCAATTCATAGCGAAATCCAAGCAATACAACACCCCAAAACAGGACGTAGGGTATTACGTCGAGTCGACGGCCCGAACCTGTATAAACCCTTGTGTATGTCCATCCTAACCATCTTGCTTCCGATCTTTGCGATCTTCCCTGCATTAAAAATCACTTCCGTGGGCTACCCTGTGGAAGACTGCCGGAGATAATATCACCGACACCTTGCAGCCTGAACCCAAAGTCTAGCTTCGCCCCCTGAATCTTCCTCTTGGTCCGTCCACTCCCCTCCTCCCGGCCCGCGCGCGCAGCCCAGCCAGCCGCCGCCCTCCCTCCTTTTTCCCCTGGCCCAGCACCACCTCCACCTGGCCGTGGCCCGCGCGCCTCCTCCGCAGGCCGAGCAGCCGCTCAACGCGCGGCCCAGCCAGCCGTAGCAGCCCACCTCCCCTCCATTTCCCCGGGCCGCACCACCCCCTTGGCCCAGGCACGCAGCGCAGGCCGCCAACCCAGCGCAGCCCCGCACCACCCCCTTCCTCCGGCCGGATGGCCCAGCCGCCCCTGGCCCACGCGCCCCCTCCCCACTCGGCCCGTTCCGTCGCCAGGCCGCAACGGCCCACGCGCGGGCGCAGCCCAGGTGCGGCCCGCCAGCGCGCCTCCCTCTCCCCGTTACCCTAGCGCCGCCGCTGCACTCAGCCAGCTCCGCCGCCGCCGCCGCCTGCCGCCGCCGCCGCCATGGGCGCCGCCAGCTGCTGCGTGCCGCGCCAGCCACTGGCAGGTTATGTTGCCGCCCACGTCAGCAGCCTCACCCCCCTTCCGCCCGAGCGCCACGCGCCCCTACTGCCTCAGGCTCTGGCACCCCGCTCGCCCCGCCTGCCCGGCGACCGGCCGCACGCCACTCTCAGCCAGCCACGCACCACCAGCCACTCGCCGTCCGCCACGCCACCCAGTCCAGCGCCGGCACTCCCTGCCCGCTCCCTCCGCTGACCAGTATATTGCTGCCACGCCACCCCAAGCTGCTGCCTGCTCGCCATCGTTGCATCCATCCGACGCCGATGCCAGCGACCCCTCCCCTGCGCGCGCCTATAAAAGGCCCCAGACCTTCGTTCCTGCCTGCTCAAAAATGAGAGCTCAGCTCTCTCAACACATACACTATTGCATGCACGAGAGCGCAGCTCTCTACACACTGCGGAAGCACTGCCCACGTACACAATAGAAAGGTGCGCCAAGTGCTGCTCTGCTCCCGGGTACACTCGGAAACAGTTCAACCAGCGGCGTAGCTTTAGTCATACCACACTGTCCACGTACACGTAGGAAAAGGTGCGCCACCTGCTGCTCTGTTCTGCTCCCGGGTACGCCCGGAACAGTCTAACCAGCGGCGTAGCTTTAGCCCTTTCGCCCAGCATTGTCGACGATGCCAGTTCGGCTGGCCGCACAATGCCCGACCCCCGCCGCTAAACCCCATCGCAGCTCGCCGTTTCGCAACCCTAGCTGGGATGCTGCCCGATTCCCCAGTTTCCAGGCCAGTCCACCCTAGCCGTTATAATGCCCGACCGAAACCCTGATCCTAGCCCACCTAGCAGTTGCGCTGCCCAAATCCAAACCCCAGATATTCCCCGGTACAGCCGTTATGCCGCCCAACCAAAAACCCCGGCTGCTAAACCTTAGCCCCGTATAGCCGTTGTGCCGCCCAAATAAAACCCCGCAGTTATGCTGCCCAACCAAAATCCCAGATATCAGCAAACCCTAGCCGTCATACCGCCCATAATATTCCCGAAAATTATAAATATAATTTTCCAGAATATTATTAGAAATTCAATCCAATATCCTTAATTATTTCGAAATCTATTTCTAAATAATTAATATAATTATTCGGGAATTATTTAGATATCCAGTAATTATCAGAATAATTATCCCTAGCCCTTCCTTACACACTTAGAATTCATTCCACCAGCTAAACCCTTCCTAAGCCCCGTCGTCCTATCTATTAATTATTATTAAATAATTAATGGATAATCCATCAACAAATCCATCCAGATCCGTAGGTACATCCCGAAATATCTATCTCCCCTTTCTCTTTCTGATCTATAGGCATTGATTGATGAATTGATGTTATTTTATGTGTTTTATTGTTCGATAGCATGACCGGGGCCGACGAGACGCCGGAACTCCAGAAGGCCCGAAGCCCCGCCCGGTCGACATATGGTATACGCCTGCGTACGGAATGTCTAAGGACCGACAATGAAGGCAAGTCTCACCAATAATATCACACAATAATTAAAGTTTACCATTCTTGCGGCATAAGCTGTAAGGAGGCTTCACGTGGGTAGAAGCCTGGCTTCGCTATATAGATGCTTTAAGATTGGGAGTGGAAGGATGGCCTCGCTAGGAGGGTCCTAAGAGCCACTCTGATCTCAACTAAGGACCGGTTCATGGGAGAGTCTTTCTAGTGCCTAGTACAACCCCGCATGCCAAAAGGCACAGCCTATGGGAGTGCCTATTTATGTGAGGCCTTGATTCACACCCCACCAGCTGAACTTAGTAACCCAGCCCAAGGAGCCGTATGATTGGTGCAGGGTGCCGACCGGCGAACTGGGTAGCGCCTGGTGCCGAGTCGGGCACGCACCAAGTCAGGAACGGGTATACTGGAGACAGCCCCAGGCAGAGGACTGGGAATGGCGGCACGGGTCGACTAGGATACAGGGTCGGAGACCCTGAGGGCCGAGGGCCCTAATTAATGAGCTCACAGACCCGGGTCGACATCCGCGAGGCGGATGATTAGTGGCCCCTGCTTAGCCCCAGTATTGCCTGTGGCTGGACCTAGGGAATGCTGACCAGCGATGGTCACCGGTGGGCACGAGTCTCGTAGGGCAGTACCTGCCTTGACGAAGGCAGGGACTGACCGAATGCGGGGTAGATAAGTACGACCTCTGCAGAGTGTAGAATCTATCTGGATAGCTGCGACTCCGGAATGAGTCCACTTAGTCAAAGCCCCCATTGATTAGATTTATTTTTATTGCGAGGAGAACCCGGACGGCAGGAGTGCCGATGACTGGGTTCTGGGGTTAATATCGGGACTGGCAGGGAGGAAATGCCCCTCCAGGCCCAACCTTTATATTCTTTTAATTTATAAATATATTATTGAATTTGTGAGATTTGCTGAGTATTCAACTCTGAATACTCACTCTTGCTTTCATTGTCGTACAGGTTAGAACTCCAGGGCTGTGAGGTGCTACAGCTCATTCCAACTGAGGAATGAGTGCCCGCCCGCGCTCCGCTAGTTAAGACGGTATATAGTTATTTTAATTTATACGTCATTTACCGCTTCTGACACTAATCTGTGTCGAAATCCGGATCAGCGTACTGATCCAGGGATTGATACGGGTGATCGAGGGATGTCCTGGCCAAATCTGTGTCGAAATCCGTATCAGCGTACTGATCCAGGGACTGATACGGGTGATCGAGGGACGTCCTGGCCAAGGGGTCCCCACAGAGCGCCTCGCGCGCGCGTCCTCGCGCCGCCGCCACGTGTCGCGCTCCCGTGGAGCCGCAACAAGGGGTGCACGAGATCCAGCCGCACGAGATCCACCCGAGCCGCAGTAGATCCTGTGGACGCGGCTCACGTGCACCAATCTCTCGGTCCACGGTAGACCGCGACCACCTGAGCCGGCCCAGCCTCTTTTACAAAGAAGCCCCTGCCTTCTTATGCTTTAGCCCCTGTGGTTTCGAAATCCTTTCAATCCAGTCCCTGGCTTGTTACTTTTACACTGAGCCCCTTGGACTTTTTAGAAATAGCATCTGGACCCTTGTGCTGACGTCATCCGGGCCCACTGATGACGTCATCATCCGGACCCACCTGTCAGCTTTGACCGTTGACCGGTCAACGCTGACGTCAGCAGGGCCCACTGCTGACGTCAGCATTTCGACAGACCCTAGACTTTTATAGAAAACCTCCTAAACTTTTCCAAAATTACAAATAGGTCCCTGGCCCTTTTCTTTTCTTTTTCCAGAATTTTTTAAAAATTCAGAAAAGGATTTAAACTTAGAAAATCCATAACTAATTCATTTTAACTCTAAAAAATATTAAACCAGTTTCTATATTTTTCTAAATCATGACCGAGCCTTTGGTATGAAGTATGAGTCCATTTGGATTTTTCTTGAATTGGCTTTATTGGAGTTATTTGCTATTAGGTCCCCGGTATTTACTTTAATTACGTATTTAGGACCTACCGACGGCCAGGAGCTGACCGGAGAGGAGCACTACCCGGAAGACTTCATGGAGGAAGAGAACTTGCCCTCAGGTTCACGCCCAGCCCATCTCTTGAATGCCTATTAGACATTGCAACTAGATGAGCTAGCTCTTTACTTATTGCAAATGTGATGCTTGAGCCTTGCATAGCCATGATTTATTCCGTGATTGCCTTGTTACCTACCACTCTACATATGATATTGCTATGCTGCTGCTTGCATGTGTATGGGAACGGGAGAGGCCATCTCCCGAAGGACTATGGCCCCGTCTGGCCCTACGAGGGAGAGTTCGACACATCTTTCGAAGCATTGGATTGCGAGCCGATGGACCGAGACCGGAAGAGCAAGTGGGCATCGTCGCTGTTGGGGTTTGTGCTGTGGGTTGCGTCCCGGATGGCGGCCACCATCTTGCAGCCTGAGTGGGTCCAGTTGTACAAGCTCTCGAGAGTCTATAATCTATACGTATAGCCGCGTCCTCGGTATGGACGTTGCCCATTGCAGTTTTACCTCTCATATTTGGGATATTCTACCTTCCCCCTTTCTAGCCAGATTTCAGAGTGACTAAGGTTCGCAGCTATGGACAGGGAAAAGGGAAGTTTGCTCCCTTTCCTTTCAGGATCGTCGTCGAGAAGGAGAGACTAGACCATGAGGGTCGACTGAGAGTCAAGAAGCACAATTTCGAGCAGCTGACACATGACAGGCCATCCCAGAGGCCGAGCTATGGACAGATCAGCCAGAAGAGGAACACCATCTACCCTCAGGGACAGAGTCAGCCCTACCGCAGCTACCGCTCAGGTCAGAGTCAGCCGACTCGCAGCTTTGGAGGAGGCAATGGATAGATTGCCGGAAGAAGGAACCCCAACTACCCCTCGTCTGGTGGATCCTACGGACGCCAAAACAGCTCGAGTTCCCCGTTCACCTGTTTCAACTGTGGAAAACCAGGCCACAAGTCCTACGACTGCCCTGAGAAGAAGAGCTCTCAAACACCTGCTCGCGGTGCCACACCCGGTGGCAGACAAGCCACTACCCCAAGCCGGCCAAGTGTTGCACGCAGAAAGCTCAACCACATGACCGAAGCTGAAGCACATGAGGCACCCGATGTCTTACTCGGTGAGTTCATTGTTGATGGATTTCGTGCATTGATTCTGTTTGACACCGGAGCTACCGGATCCTATATATCCAGTAAGTTTGTAACACATACGTCTCTCCCCATGATTCCCCGAGCCGTACCTATTATCACCTCCTCACCTTTAGGAGACCTTGAGTGCACAAAGATGTGCAAGGATGTGAGCATCATGATGAATGGACAGAAGTTCCTAGCCCACCTTGCAGTCCTACAATCAGACGGCATTGACATTATCCTAAGCATGGATTGGTTGACCATGCACAAGGGAACCATCTCATGTTCACCCCGACTAGTAACCTTGATACACCCTAGTGGTAAAGTAGTGGAGATTGAGCCAATAGTAGCCAAGCAAATACCCATAGCCCACCTACACAGCCTCGGTGAGAAGACCGTAGCTGACGTTCCGGTTGTTTGTGAGTACCCGGACGTGTTTCCCGAGGAATTACCAGGTCTACCTCCAAACAAAGATGTTGAGTTCGCCACTGAGCTAGTTCCAGGCACAACCCCCATATCCAAGAGACCTTATCGGATGTCCGTACAGGAGTTGGAGGAATTGAAGAAGCAATTGAGGAATTTGCTAGATCACAAGTTCATTCGACCGAGTGCATCACCGTAGGGATCACCGGTACTATTTGTGTGAGATCATGTGTGATGAAAAATTGGTTTATATTGAAATTGGCATTGCAAAGTGATTAATATAATGGCATAGGGTGTTATGCATGTTTGCTGATTTGTTGCGCTCGTGGTAGCGTATTTTGGTATGCTTGTGATAGCATGTTTGATTGGATACACTCGTGGCAGTGTAAGTGTTTTGATATTGATGTGACACACTCGTGTGAGTGGTGTTACATGGACTGATCTTGAGTGAAGTCGTGGACTTGTGCTCGTACGCGGTTGCGTGTTTGTTCATGTGCAGGTGTTGCTTGAGGCGGAGCGTGGTCGGTGACGGACTGGAACTAGGTTCAGGAGGAACTGAGGTTTCGGGACTAAGTTCAGGGAGGAACTGAGGTCCTATTGGTCAAGGATGTCACGCGAGACGTTCGGGCTAGAGAACGGTGCATGTGAGGACTTGTCGATGCGCGAGCATGTGTCTCGGTGTTGACGGATGATGTAGGTCGGAACGGGACTGCCAGCGTTCTGACCGGAGGAGTTAACTACGGCGGCGTGGCCTCTGGAGGCGCAGCATATGCGCTGCATATGTGCGTGTGGACAAGTGCTGGACGTGTTGGTGTCTGGAGTGCACATGCATATGCATTATTACACATGCATCATCACTGCAACGGAGGCACGATCTGAGAGTCATGCCGAGTTCAAAGAACTTGAGAACGAAATCCTTAAGAAGGGGAAACAAAAAAGCCCCATAAGGAAAAGATTATCCGAAATTCATGCACTGAGGCATGGGGGCTGAAAAGTTCAGTCAGGATCCACGGCTTTCAGAGTCTTGACACGATCCTGCCGAGTCGAATCAAGACTCGGGGGCTGCACCCAATGGGTGCACCTGGAGGTGCACACCATTGAAGGACTAAGTTTAAAAAGAGATTCATAATATTTTATTTTTGACCCTCGACCAGAATATTCTATTCTGCTCAAGGCTCGGGGGCTACACCCAATGGGTGCACCTGGAGGTGCACACCATTGAAGATCAAGATATAGATGGAGAAAAGTCGAAGACCTTTGGCCAATTTCATACTAAAATTGCCCAAAGCTCAGGGGCTAAGTGTATTCACTTCGCTGTCGCGTCATGAAAAAGAGCACTCCTTCCCCTCACTATGGCTATAATTGAAGAATTGTTTCAGGAATGTCTGAGCATGCACTCAGATCTTCCTCGAAACCACTCGGATCTTCTTCGAAATCACTCGGATGAGATCTAAGACAACTTGAGAGCATTCGGATCATGTAAGGAAAGATAAATTAATTACAGCCAACGATCGGCCAAGAAGTGCTCGGGGGCTACTGTGGGGATATAGTACCCGGGTACCTCACGAGCAAGCCTGGCAGCCCACCAAAAGGGGGCGGCCCAGCCCACCGTTCTGGACCTGAAGACGTGCGGGACAAGTCGCCGCACGGAGGAAGGATCTGGAAGGATAAGTTCTAGTTGGAATAGGAATTATTGTAAAGAAGGAAATGATTCTTAGAGATAGGATCGGCTACAAACCGACTTGTAACCCTGCCCCCCGATATATAAGGTGGGCAGGGACCCCCCTCCAAAACAACTCACCACAACTCAACTCACATCGACATACAATCCATGCAATACAACACTCCAAAACAGGACGTAGGGTATTACGTCGAGTCGACGGCCCGAACCTGTAGTTTCGCCTGTCGTCTCGCGGGGAACCATCATTCCTCTTTCTGTATGGGGGGCCTCTGTTGCCCCCGGTGAAGGCTCGCTTGAGCCCGTAGCATTCTCGCGCCGAGTGCTTGTGTTTGTGGTACGGGCATTGCTCATCGAGCATGCGCTGGAAGTCCTCTGGAGTTACCCGGCCTCTGGACCGGTCCAGGGCGGCGACCATGTCTCCTTCGCTCTTCTTCTTGCGAGGTTGGTTGTCATTGCGTCGATGGTCGTCGTGTCGGTCTTCGTCGTCGCGGCGGTCGCGTTTGCGAGTCGTCTTGTTCTCCTCTTCCCAGCGACTTCTGATCTCGCTGAGCTGTTCTTTTTTTCGCGATCTCGGCGTCCGCCCACGTGCTAGCGACCCGGAACATGTCATTGACAGTCGCGGGTGGCTTCCGAGTCCACTTATGGATCAATCTGCCGTCGGAGATGCCGCGCTGAAAAGCTGACATCACCTCCTGATCCGTGACGTCCGTGATGGAGTTGCGCTTTTCTGAGAACCTGCGCACGAAGTCGTGCAGGGTCTCGTTCTTGCGCTGCCTGATCTGACCGAGGAGCCGCTTGCTCCCGGGCCTTTCCCAGGTACCGAGATAGTTACCGATGAAGAGCTCGGTAAGCTGTTCCCAGTTGTCGATGGCGTCCTGCGGGAGTCCTGCCAGCCAGTTGCGGCAGTCTTTGGTGAGCATGATGGGAAGATAGTTTGCCATCACGTCCTCGTCGCCGCCGGCCGCTTGTACGGCGGTGTAGTAGATCTGAAGCCATTGAGATGGGTCAGATTTCCCGTCGTACTTGTCGATATCCGACAGCTTGAAGCCTCTGGGCCACGTTACGCTTCTCAAGCGCTCGGTGAACGACTGGAATCCGCCGATCCGACCTCTAGGGCGGGAATCGCTCGGACCCGATCCGTCAGTTGCTCTTGGGGGTGTGCTGTCCCTCCTGCGATCCCGGTCCCTGGGCGGGGAACGGGTCCTCCGATAGTTCCGCGTCCTGGGTGGAGTTCGGTCCTGCCGATAGGTTCTGCTGCGCGGTGGAGTTCGATCTCTTGGTGGAGTCGGCCGCCTAGGTGGCGGAAGCACTCGTCGTCGACCGCCATTGTTGCCGCGCCTTGGGCTACCGGAGAGGTCAGAGTAGTCTGACTCTGTCGAGTAGCCGCTTCTGTTGGGGTTACGACGGGGATTTCCATGATCCCGATCGTACTCTTGGCGCCGCCGGAGTTCTTCGCGATGGCGCTCTTCAGTGCTATTGGTGATGATGTCCCTTGCATCTCGATCTCTGTTGATCGTGGTGCGGAGGTCTTCATCACGACCCGATCCGCCGCCGGCCCGGTGTCGAGATGAACCGGGTTCAGGAGCGTCGGTGGTCGTTCTGCCTTGCATCTGGTGAACCTGGACGGAGGCGGCCTGCACGAGAGCCCTTACCTTTTCCAGACCCGGAGTGTTAGGCGGTAGCCGATTGATTTCCTCGTTGATAGTAACGAGGTTCTGGACCGGTGTCTCGTAGACCTCGTGTCCGTTGAACTCGAACGTGCCGTCGCGCATCAAGTTCCGGGCGCTCCTCCGCTCGTGTTGATCCCGTTGACGACGATGATCTTCAGAGCGAGGCTCCTGGAGTCGAGCAGTACCAGATCCTGACGCGGCGGCTCCGTGTGGTCGTGCGGCTCTGCGAGTCGCCCGACTGGCATTGCGTCCTCGACGCTGGTTCCTGGCTTCGGTCGTCTCCTCAGCAGGAGTGACCTCATCTTCTGAGATAGGATTGGTTGGCGTTGCTGGCGCCACCATGTAACAATATGATCCGACTCCCTCTTGCGCGAGGTAGTCTTCCTCGGACTCGGAGAAGTCGGATGTGGGCGTGTAACGCTCCAAACTACTCGGAGTCAATTCTCCGAGTGATCCTAGTAGTTCCGGCTCTGTAGAGGCATCGGACACCGTGTATCCTTCCGGCAGATCGTCCAGGATTGAGGGTCCCAGTAGATCTAGCCCGTAGGAGTCGCTCCCAGAGAAGTAATCATCCGACTGGACGATGTCCTTCATCTTTTGCTTCCGGGCAAGCGCGCAAAAGCCAGGGGTCTGAACAGCAATGACCTCAGGGCTCTGGACGCGTGTGGGTTGAGCGTTTACGCTCTGCGATGATTCGGCGACGCGACTCTCAGGAATCGGATCGGAACCGAGTGATTGTAGATCTGTTCCCGACTGGTCTGGCCTCGCGTTTTGCGAAGGGCTCAGCGGGGTAGATCCGGTACGATCAGAGGCGATCGGACCGGATTGGGCCGTGATGGCCGAAGTCGGCGCCAGAGAGGAGACCTCCGTGGCGACCGTAGCTCCTGCCGCCTGGGTATCCAAGACGGTGGTGGTGATGACGTCCCCGAACTGGATCTCGACTTCGTCGACGTCCGGGAGGTTGCAGCTGTCCAAGATCTTGACGCGATCCATCGAGCTTACCAGATTGATCTCGGCGATACCCCCTACTTGGCGCGCCACTGTCGGTGATATTATCTCCGGCAGTCTTCCACGGGGTAGCCCACGGAAGTGATTTGTATGTAGGGAAGATCGCAAAGATCGGAAGCAAGATGGTTAGGATGGACAGACACAAGGGTTTATACAGGTTCGGGCCGTCGACTCGACGTAATACCCTACGTCCTGTTTTGGGGTGTTGTATTGCGTGTTTTGGTGATTCGAGTTGGCTCGAGTCGTGGTTCAGATGTGTCGAGTTGTTTTGGAGGGGGTCCCTGCCCGCCTTATATTTCGGGGGGCAGGGTTACAAGTCGGTTTGTATCCGATCCTATCTCTAAGAATCCTTTCCTTCTTTACAATAACTCCTATTCCAACTAGGACTTCTCTTTCCAGATCCTTCCTACGTGCGCCGACTTGTCCCGCACGTCCTCAGGTCCAGAACGATGAGGTGGGCCGCCCCCTTTTGGTGGGCTGCCAAGCTTACTCGTGAGGCTCCCAGGTACTATATCCCCCACAGGAGGCTCTCTCCACTGCCAAGTCTCAAGCCCCGCCGCGCGAGGAAGAGGGGCGGGCCAACGGCCACCACGTCAAAACGAATCACCAGGGTGTCGGTGACGGAAATCAACTTCTGCATCCCACCCTGGTCAAGGGTGAGCCACAAATTATTAAATCCGATACTCATTTTGTGGATGCACCTGAGTCCAGTAATAGGAAATCCATGAATGTTGCTAGTCATCATGATACTAGGGAGTTTAAGTTACCCAAGCTAGACTTTCCTAAGTTTGCTGGTGAAAATCCTAGGATCTGGCGTGAAAAGTGTGAGAAGTACTTCTTTATGTACAATGTTCCTGTCCATGTGTGGGTTTCTTTTGCTACAATTAATTTTAGAGGAAATGCTGAACTTTGGCTCCAATCTTACGAAGCTCAGCATAGCATAGAGAGTTGGCCAGATCTCTGTGTAGCTGTGGAGCAGAAATTCGGGAGAGACCTTTATCAAAATCACATGAGGATCTACTGAATATTAGACAAACTAGTGATGTCTTAGAATATGCTGAGAGGTTTGAGCAGGCTAAGCATAGAGTGTTAGTTACAACAAAGATATGGGGGATGTTTTCTTTGTCCAGAAGTTTATGGATGGTTTCAAATATAACATCCGTAATGTTATAGCTTTACATAAACCTCGAACAGTTTATGGCCCTCTATCCCTGGCCTTAATGCAAGGAGCAAATGTTGGAAGCTTCGGCTCGGCGTTTTACTCCCAAGCCAAGAGATTCCAACAGAAGTACCACAAGAATACATCACCCACTGCAACTATGGTTGCTGGTAATTCTGGTATTCTAGGTTCCTCACCACAACCTGACAAGACACCAGACAAGTACAATCAGAGAACAAGATGGGATACCATGCATGAAGCATTGAGAGCAAAGAGAAGAGCTAATGGCCAATGCATGAAATGCGGAGAAGTATTCAGTCCACAGCACAAGTGCCCTTCTCAAGTCAGCTTAAAGTTGGTAGAGGAGATGATGGAGTTGTTGCAGCATGAACAAGAAGGCAGTGACAGAGGCAGTGACAAGATGAGCCAAGATAGTGATGAAGAGTTGTTGACATTGTCAGAATGTGCTGCCTCGGGTACGCAAGCTAAGAAGACAATCAGGCTGCAGGGCATCATTGCCAATCAAGAGGTCTTGATTTTGGTGGATTCAGGCAGCTCAGGAACATTCATTCATTCACAACTGGTTGATAAACTCAAATTAGCAACCAAAGCTGTGACACCAGTTAAAGTTACAATAGCAGGAGGTGCTCAGCTGACTACAGACAGTATTATTCCAGAGCTCACCTGGTGGACTCAGGGCCAAACATTCATCAATGCAGCCAGAGTGTTATCACTGGGACCATATGATATGATTTTGGGTATGGATTGGCTGGAGGAGCACAGCCCAATGTGGGTGCACTAGCAAAGGAAAAGGCTATGGTTTTCTCATAATGGCAAGAGAATTATGTTGAAAGGGGTAAAAGATGTTGTTACTCACCGCAGGAAGTTAACAAGCAACAAACTCAAGGGGCTACTGAAGAAAGGAGCTGTGTCACATATACTTCAGTTGTCTCCTGAGGTTCCTGTAACCAAGCCAGCAACAGTACCTGACACCATCCAGGAACTCATTGATGACAATGCTGATCTATTTCAAAACCCACAATAGTTACCACCACAGAGATCATTTGACCATTCTATTCCCTTACTTCCTGGAGTGTCACCAGTCAATATAAAGCCTTACAGATACTCACCGCAGCTAAAAGATGAAATAGAGAGACAGCTCAAGGAGATGCTGAAGCATGGCATTATTCAGCCCAGCCAAAGCCCCTTCGCATCACCGGTTCTGCTGGTAAAGAAAAAGGACGGTACAGTGGCGGTTCTGTGTAGATTACCGTCACTTAAATGCCATAACGGTGAAGAACAAATACCCCCTTCCAATTGTGGATGAATTGCTGGATGATTTACACGGAGCAAAATACTTCACCAAGCTGGATCTATGTTATAGATACCATCAAATACGAGTCTTACCAGCTGATGAGCCTAAAACGGCATTCAGGACTCATAACGGTCACTGGCAGTTCAAGGTCATGCCCTTCGGGCTGACCAATGCCCCAGCAACATTTCAGGCCATTATGAACACTATCTTCGCTGCCTATCTTCGAAATTTTGTTTTGGTATTCGTAGATGACATACTTGTCTACAGCAAGTCTCTAGAAGAGCATCGCCATCATTTGGAGCAGGTGTTTGCTATTCTCAGAGAACATCAGTTATATGTGAAGCGGTCTAAGTGCACCTTCGGCCAACAGCAGATTGAGTATCTCAGTCATATTATCACAGCTAATGGGGTGTCTACCGATCCAAGCAAGATCAAGGCAGTTGAGCAATGGCCGAAATCAGCTAATCTCAAGCAGCTGCGGGGATTTTTGGGCTTATCAGGGTATTACCGTAAATTCATCAAGAATTACGGCTTACTCAGGAGACCACTAATAATTCTTCTAAAGAAGAACACAGTTTTTGTGTGGACAACAGATCATCAACAAGCCTTTGACACTCTGAAGCAATCACTTGTGTCTGCCCCTGTCTTAGTGCTACCGAATTTTCAGAAGCGGTTCACTTTAGAGACAGACGCCTCTGACAAGGGTATTGGTGCAGTTTTAATGCAAGAGGGTCACCCCATTGCATATCTTAGCAAAGCGCTTGGACCAAAATCTCAGACTCTGTCAGTTTATGAGAAGGAATGCCTAGCATTATTAATGGCCGTGTCCAAGTGGAAACCCTACTTACAGCAACAAGAGTTTACAATACTCACAGACCACAGGAGTTTGATACATCTGGGAGAGCAGAAACTACATGAAGGCCTACAGCAAAAGGCATTCATTAAGCTCTTAGGTCTTCAGTACAAAATTGAGTACAAGAAAGGGTTGGAGAACAGAGCTGCTGATGCTCTCTCTCGACAGGCATCACATCCAGTCCAAGACCAGGTGTTATCTATATCCACTGTCCAACCAAAATGGGTAGAAGTTGTAACAGAAGGGTATCAAAAGGATGCTGAGTGCAGGGAATTGCTGGTTGAGCTGGCTGTGTTAGGGCATAATGACAAAGGGTTTACCTTATCTGATGGAGTGATAAGATACAAAGGCAGAGTTTGGCTAGGGAACCATGTGGAAGCTCATCATCTTGTTCTCCAAGCATTACATTCCAGTGGATTGGGAGGGCACAGTGGTATCACTGCCACATATCAGAAAGTTAAAGCTCTATTTGCCTGGCCTGGAATGAAACATGATATTACAGAGTATGTATCTTCCTGTCAAGTATGTCAACAAGCTAAATCAGAACACAACAAGCTACCTGGGTTATTACAGCCACTACCAGTGCCCACACAAGCTTGGCACACTATCAGTATGGACTTCATAGAAGGCCTTCCCAAGTCAAAATGGTTTGACACTATACTGGTGATTATTGACAAATTTAGTAAGTATGCTCACTTTGTACCCTTGTCCCATCCTTTTACTGCTCAGTCAGTAGCACAAGCCTTTTTTGACAATATATATAAGCTGCATGGTCTTCCAACAGTCATTATATCTGATAGAGATCAAATCTTTACTAGTGCCCTTTGGCAAGAACTTTTCAAATTAGAAGATACTACCCTGAATATGAGCTCTAGCTATCATCCTCAAACTGATGGTCAAACTGAGCGTTTGAATCAGTGTTTGGAAACCTATTTACGGTGCATGACTAGTGCTTGTCCATCAAAGTGGTCATCCTGGCTATCTTTATCTGAATTTTGGTACAACACTACATTTCACTCTGCTCATGGGAGATCACCATTTGAGGTGTTATATGGCTACCCTCCTCGGCATTTTGGCATCACTGCTGATCATAACTGTGAAGTATCAGATCTGCAACAGTGGTTAGCTGACAGAGCTGAGATGCAACAGTTGATTCACCAAAATCTGCTCAGGGCACAGCAGCGCATGAAGCTTCAGGCTGACAAACACCGGCAAGAACGCACTTTTCAAGTGGGTGACTGGATATATCTTAAGCTCCAGTCTTATGCTCAGATGTCTGTAGCAAGGCGATCAAGTCAAAAATTGAGCTACAAGTTCTTCGGCCCATACTTGATTACTCAGAAGATTGGGAAAGTGGCTTATAAACATCAACTTCCAGCTTCTAGCAGTATCCACCCAATTGTGCACGTCTCTCAATTGAAGCAAGTACATGAAGGTGAAGCTTACTAAAGCGGAGGCGAGAAACATGCGGTTGACACGTGAGCAATTCATGCGGGTAAATATACTCCTTCTCTTAAACTAAGTACCCTTTGTTTTGTCTTGTCATATGTCACGTGTTTGATGATGTGCAGGCGGTTCCTTGGTGGTGCTTGACCCAAATTCCGGCCTAGGGTAAGATGGTGGACAAGTGGCTCGCGGACGAGTGGGAGGAGACCCACAACGAGCTCCGGCGGCGGCGTTTGATGATGTCAGGTGCATCACATCATCAAGGCAACCATAACCTCCAGGTGTTCACGAACACATGGGTACGTGAATCCAATTTTTAATTCTAATGAGCTCTCTTGAATAATTCATAACCATTTTCCCTTTTGTTTTTGTTTTTTTTTTGCAGTCACGGACACATGGTAACCAGCCTTGCCCCCCGGCCATGGCATACGCTTTGTCCCACAAGGGCAAGGCGACAGACCCAGAGAACACGTACAACCCGAATGACGGGCCTGAGGCGTACTCCAATCTGACCGCCTACAGCCGCCTGAGTGACTACACAGAGATGGCAAGGGAGGTCCATGGGCCGGAGTTTGATCCGATCAGCGCTGACCTTGACGGAGAAGTCCTCATGAGGTCAGGAGGAGGCAAGAAGCACGGCCGGTATGCGATTGCGAACAGCCTAGTGGACACGGCTAGTACTCCCACTCTCACCGCGCTTAAAGCCCATGCCACGGACTCCACCCCGCCTATACGCCCACGCCAGACCCCTACACAGATCCAGATGGCTCAGTTTCAGGTATTTCTGTTTTACCTATTGTTAATTGATTATCGCTAACCATTGTTTGGTATGTTAACAATGTCATGAATATGTGCAGGGAATGATGGCAGCCCAGGTGGCGGAGGGGGTGAGAGCAGCAAAGGAAGAGCTGCAGCAGAACTGGCATACCGAGAGGGCGAATTTGATTGCCGAGTTTGAGCGGAAGCAGGCCGCCGACCGGGAGGCCCTGCGGCAGCAGTACGAGCACATGTTCCAGTACGTGCACAACATTGGTTCGGTGGTAGGTCAAGCACCGCCGCCAGTTATCATGCCCCCACCAGCTCGAGATGCTACGCCTGTGAGTCTCTTCACAACTTTGAATTTTCATTCCTCATAGTGACTTAGAGCCGACTTAGATCCTAGAATGATTGAAAAAATGAAAATGCCTTACACTTGTTGACTTAGGATGAAACCAGAATTATTTAGATTTTGTATCATTTGTGCAGTCCCCTCACCAGTCCGCAGCCTCGAACGATGGGCCGGTCGCTGTAGACATGTCACCCCCTCAGCAGTCCCCTCACCCCCCACCGTGGACGCAATACCCGTGGTCGCAGTTGCCTCCCGGCACGCCGTTCTAGCCTTGGCCGCAGTTACGTCCCGGCATGACGCCGCACCCTCACAGCTTCCCGTCGCCGTTCCCGCCGTTAGCTCACGGATCACCCTTCTCGCAGGAGCCGCCGCGGCCACCTGGGTCTCAGTGAGTTGTATCGACAAGCATGGACTTGTATTATTTGCTTTGTATGGACTTGTATCATTTGCTTAGTATGGACTTGTATTATTTGATTAGTATGGACTTGTATGGATTTGTATGGACTTGTATATATTTTTATGGACTTGTATGGACTTTTATGGACTTGTGATGGTCGTTGTGATATATAAACTGCCTGTGATGGTCGGTCTGATATATAAACTGCCTGTGATGGTTATTGATATATAAACTGTTTAAGATTGAGTTGTTTGGGGGTATAAGTAACAATAAACAAAAAAACGTGCTGTTTCTGGGCCTTTACCGTGTGCTATGGTAAAAGCACACAGCAAAGGCTATGTCTTTGCCGTGTGCTTTTACCATAGCACACGGCAAAGGCCAAGTCTTTGCCGTGTGCTTTTACAATAGCACACG
The DNA here is from genome assembly GCA_015476505.1 of Urochloa ruziziensis. Taxonomy (NCBI): domain Eukaryota; kingdom Viridiplantae; phylum Streptophyta; class Magnoliopsida; order Poales; family Poaceae; genus Urochloa; species Urochloa ruziziensis. The sequence continues at coordinate 66,094,351 of CM027121.1, forward strand.
GCAAAGGCGCGCCACGTGTGCCGCCATGTAAGCCTTTGTCGTGTGCCACATCGCTTAGCACACGGCAAAAGGGTAGCCTTTGCCGTGTGCCTCATGGCTTAACACACGGCAAAAGGCTGGCCTTTGCCGTGTGCCACGTGTTGTAGCACACGGCAAAGGATAAGTAATGGCCGTCGTCCGTTAGGCGTTCACGGCGCACGGCAAAGGGAGGAGCACACGGCAAAGCCTTTGCCGTGTGCCCGATCTTGGGCACACGGCAAAGAGCCCCTTTGCCGTCCAAACTTTGCCGTGTGCTCTTTGTCGTGTGCCACACACGGCAAAGCCTTTGCCGTGTGTATTTAAGGCTTTGCCGTGTGTACCGGGCACACGGCAAAGCCTTGGAATCCGGTAGTGTGCTTCTAGCCGAGAACCAGAGTGTTGTGAGTAAAAAGTGAAAGTGAAAAGTAGACAATGGAATGATGGAATGGATGATTCATTGATGTGGGAACTGTTCCTTTTATACATGGGAAAAGGCATGGTTGCCTTTTGGAGGCACCCCTTCAGGAAGGGCTGGCCTCTAGGAGGCACCCTTCCGTGAGGCGGTTCCCCCCTTTCTCGCTAATTAATAACTAATTACAATTAACTAATTAATACAATAATTGATCACTAATTAATCCTCTAATTAATTTTTTTAACACTCCTCCTTTATCAATTGCTTTTTGAGATCTTGTAAACAGTCCATGAGTGAATCCTTTATTCTTCAGGAATTATATAGGGAAACTCCTCCAAAAACCCAGTGGGAAAAACTTGAGGAGAGCCTAACTTTATGTGTATATGCCATCAAAACTCCTTTAAAACCCAGCGGGAAAAATATAAGGAGAAAATGATATGGCATATGAGATTATTGTCTCTTTGTAAACTTATATGAGAAAAATGTTGAAAGGAAAACTCATAATAAAGTTTGAGATCAATAGTATGATCTGTGGATCATATTTAGATAATCTCCCCCAAAACCCGATGGGAAAATATGACGAGAAACTATATGTCTTGAATATCATCCCTTTAAAAACCCTGATGGGAAAAATTAGATGATATTACATATATAATTGCTTTGAGAAGCATATTGCCTCATTAAAAACCTATATATAAGAAAAACTTTGATAGGAAAATTTATTAGTAAAAGAGTACAATATATGTGTATATAATCGGAAGATTATATTTGGGAATTGATTACTCCCCCTAATGCTTGCAAGTCCCTAATTCTTCTCATACCAATTCCAAAAACGTATTTCTGGAATAATGAAGTTGGTAGAGATTTAGTGAATAAATCTGCAAGATTGTCACATGACTTAGTTTGCAATATATCAATTTCCCCATTTTTCTGTAACTCATGAGGATAAAATAATTTAGGAGCAATGTGCTTTGTGATATTGCTCTTTATATAACGTGCATCCATTTGTGCAATGCAAGAAGAATTATCTTCATAGATAACTGTTGGATCCGTGATCGATCCAATATCACATGACTGTCGTATGTGATTAATCATTCTACGAAGCCATACACATTCACCTGATGCTTCAAATAATGCAATTATTTTGGAATGATTTGTAGATGTGGCTACTAAAGTCTGTTTTGATGACTTCCAAGATATAGCTGTTCCACCATGTAAGAATACAAAACCAGTTTGAGATCTGGCATTATGTGGATCAGATAAATAGCCAGCATATGTATATCCAACCATAGTCTTGTCTTGGTCAAATTTGTAAAATAGGCCAAGATCAATTGTACCTTGTAAATATCGGAAGATATTTTAACTCCTGTCCAATGACGTTTGGTTGGTGCTGCGCTATATCTAGCCAATAAATTAACTACAAATGCAATATCAGGTCTTGTGCAATTTGCAATATACATAAGTGCTCCAATAGCACTTAGATATGGGACCTCTTGTCCTAGTATCTCTTATCATCATCCTTTGGTCTAAATTGATCTTTGTTGATATCAAGAGATCGAACGACCATAGGTATTTTAGATGGATGAGATTTATCCATATTAAATTTCTGCAATATTTTCTGAATATATGCAGATTGATGAATTAATATCCCTGTAGGGAGATGCTCAAGCTGAAGGCCTAAGCAAAATTTGGTTTGACCCAAATCTTTCATTTCAAATTCCGTCGTAAGATGTTTGCGTGCTTCATCTATATCTTGTGTATTTCCAATGATGTTGAGATCATCAACATATACAGATATAATATAGAATCCTGTTGATGATTTCTTGATGAATACACATGGTCAATTATCATTGTTGGAAAAACCCTTCTGTAGAAGGAATTCCTTAAGTCGGTTGTACCACATTCTTCCCGACTGTTTTAAGCCATAGAGTGACTTTTAAAGTTTTACACCAGACATGTTGCGTGAATGATTCTTATTCGGAATATCAAGTCCTTCAGGAACTTTCATATAAATATCCGAATCTAGTGACCCATAGAGATATGCTGTCACTACGTCCATGAGATGCATGGATAGACCTTTCTGTGCTGCCAATGATATTAAATATCGAAAAGTTATTCCACTCATAACTGGAGAGTATGTTTCATCGTAATCGATGCCGAGTTTCTGCGTAAACCCTTGTGCTACAAGCCTCGCTTTGTATCTCACCACCACATTGTTTTCATTCCTTTTATGGACGAAAAACCATTTTGATCCTACGGGGAAAATGTTATGAGGAGTAGGTATTACTGCGGAAAATACCTCTCGTTTCTTGAGTAAGCGCAATTCTGCGTCAATTGTTTCCTTCCATTTGATCCAGTCTGAGCGCTTGATGCACTCTGCCATGGCCTTAGGATCTGGATCTGGTTGGAGGTCACTTGCCATCTTAGACGAGAAATAAATGTCGACAACTATAGTCTTTCTATAGAATGATTCTCCAGAATCAATATAGTTGATGGAAATTTCTTTAACCCTTTGTGACTCTTCAATATTTCCCTTTGTATAAGAGTCAAGGTCTTCCGATGTCCTAGCACTTATATTATTTGTGTACACATTTGTGCTAGAAATTTGATGTATCTGTTGAACATCTGAATTTGGATTTTCATTATCCAATTGGTGTCTATCAACTTGATGTTGACTTGCATTTACTGTTTTGGAAGTAGACTTCCTTTGATTCCGCGGTGGCTTCTTTTGAGCCTTATCCTTTGTAACCATACTTCTCCCCCTCTTATTTTGATTTGGGAGATTTTGAGTAGGAATTGCTACTCTTTCTGGTACATTAACAGCAGGATTATGATATTTTGTGACACCTTTATAATCATAATCAGTAAATGTGTCTGGCAGGTTATTTGCAATGTTTTGCAAATCTATGATTTTCTGAACTTCACGTTCAGATTCTATAGTACGTGGATCATAGGACTGGATACCTCTGTCATCCCAATTTATTTCCTGCTATTCTGAATGGTACATTGTGTCTCCCTCTAATGCCAGGAAATTGTACCCATCGAAGATGCAATCAGTGTGACTGGCAGTAAATAAGTCCCCTGTAAGGGGCTCGAGGTATTTTATGATTGACGGTGATTTATACCCCACATATATCCCCATTTTTCTATGGGGCCCATTGATGTACGCTGCGGTGGTGAAATCGGTACGTATATAGCGCAACCGAATTTTCGTAGATGGGAAATACTTGGTTGATTCCCACGTACTAACTGCAACGGGGAAGCCGTGTGATATGCAGTAGGTCTTAGTTGAATCAAGTCAGCGGCGTGTAAGACCGCATGACCCCAACATGATGTTGGTAATTTGCAATTCTGTAGTAGTGGTCTTGCAATTATTTTGATTCTCTTGATAAGAGATTCGACTAATCCATTTTGGGTATGTACGTAAGGTACAGAATGTTTCACATTTATGCCTAAAGCCATACAATAGTCATTGAAGGCTTTTGAGGAAAACTCAGCGGCATTATCCATCCTGATTGATTTTATTGCATTGTCCGGATGGTGTGCTCTTAATTTGATAATTTGAGCAATGATCCTTGCGAAAGCATGGTTTCTAGTGGATAATAAACACAAAGTGGACCGTCTTTTTGATGCATCGATAAGTACCATGAAGTACCTAAATGGTCCAGTTAATGGATGAATAGGTCCATAAATATCTCCTTGAATGCGTTCAAGAAATTGTAGTGGTTCAGCCCTAGTCTTAAGATAAGAGGGTCTTAAGATTAATTTTCCCATGGCACATGTGGTGCACACAAACTCTGAAGGTTTGGAAATTTTGGAAGTTTGCATGTGGTGACCAATTGAATTGCCGATAACTTTTCTTATCATCCCAATTCCAGGATGACCTAGGCGATCATGCCAAGTCTAGAAGATATCAAGATTTTGAAAAATTATCTTGTATGCAACATGTTCTACGGGTTTAATGTATGTGAAATACAATCCAGTTGATAGTGAAGGAATTTTCTCAAGCGTTCGCTTGGCATATCCGTCATGTTTAGTAATGAATAGATATTCATTTTTGTTGTCATCATGGGTTTCAATACGAAAACCATTACGACGGATATCTTTGTAACTCAATAGGGTACGAGTTGAATCGGGATACAGGAGTGCATACTCAATTACTAATTGCGTACCCATAGGGAGAATTAATATGGCTCGACCTGAATCGATAATCACAGCATCGCGGCCTGCGATGGTTGTGACATTTCCCTTACTCTTGGTGAGAGTTTGAAAATATTTAATATCCCTAAGTATGGTGTTAGTGGTACCACTATCCACTAAACAAAATTCTTCCTCCATGTGGATTGATCCCGTAATATAATTGTGGATTTTGGTTTGAGGCCTTCGAGTTTCTATTTTGATCTCTGGATGAACAAGAACTCGTCGAGTTCTTGAGAACTCGTCGGGTTCCTGTCGGAACTGTTCGAGACCTGTAGCGCTCAGTAGAGAATCTAAGTGCTGATGACGTGTTGTGAGTAAAAAGTGGAAGTGAAAAGTAGACAATGGAATGATGGAATGAATGATTCATTGATGTGGGGACTGTTCCTTTTATACATGGTGAAAAGGCATGGTTGCCTTTTGGAGGCACCCCTTCGGGAAGGGCTGGCCCCTTGGAGGCACCCTTCCATAAGGCGGTTCCCCCTTTCTCCCTAATTAATAACTAATTACAATTAAATAATTTATACAATAATTGATCACTAATTAATTCTCTAATTAATTTCTTAACATAGAGAACCCAGTACGAGAAAGAACGGACCGGAATATATATAGTGATCTCAAAGCATCTCACGGTACATTAATTATTACGTATTGCCCAGTTGGTGAGACTGAAGGATCTAAATGTAAAGGCATTTTTGCAGCTTCAAATTTACTAGGAGGTGCAGCGCACTTCGCCGCGCCCGTAATAGGGCTGTGCATTTCACTGCGTATGTTGTCGTGACTATTGTTTGTTTGTCTATTAGAACTGAAATGTTGGTCAGAACATTGAAATGGGCTTGAGTCTGCCCCGTTCTTTGGCTGCCCACGGTACACACAGTAAAAAAGACAACGGTAAAAGAGGTCAAAAGGAGTTTTTTTTTCCTTCCGAAAGACAAAAAAAGACCATGGAGAGTAACCAATATATATTTTATATGCACACCAATTCTTCTTCCAAACCGGAAAAATATAAATGGAAGCTGCAAAAACAACACCACCTGCCGTAGGTGTGTTTCAGACATCTTACATAAATATTTAAAAAGAACTTGTAGCTACAAATTGGTAGCCACATGAGTTCAGTCTTATATGTTAACTTCTCGTTCCACATGAGCATGAAACATCCGAAATATAACAGCCCGTGCATGACACCAAACTGGGGAAACAGGAGTAAACATGGGTAAAGGCTGAATATAGGCTCTGCTTTTGTAATCCGTGCCATTGTGTTTTAGCGATGTTGCTGCATGTAGCATGTAAAAAAAGTAACAGAGGAATGATTGTTTTCCCCAACGAAAAAGGAATGGCTACTCATATTCCTGAGTTAGCACAAAATTAAGCTCAAGAGCTGCCGCACAAGCCCCGCCAGCCGCCGAGTCGAGCTTTGATCCGCGAGGCGAGGCTGCCAAGGAACAGGGACTGAGGGCCTGTACTAAACTTTAGTCCGGATCACATCAAACATTGGAAAAAGTCTATATCACCCTCAACCTATGGGGGTTGGACTACATAACCCCCAACCTATGAAATGGTCTATATTACCCCCTGAACTTTCAAAAACCAGTCAAATTACCCCCTAAAGCAATTTTGAAAAATCATAGTAAATCATAGAAAAATTATAAAATGGAAAATCCAATTGTGTTGGACTCCAAATGAGTAGATCTACACAGTGAACATATAATATGGTATGGTTTAGTACATTTTTTTGCTGTAGCTTTATATCTATATTTTTCTTCATAACTGTAAAAATTGTACTACAACATACCACATTTTATGTTCATTGTGTAGATCTGCTCATTTGGAGTCCAACAAAATTGGATTTTCCATTTTATGATTTTTCTGTGATTTACTATGATTTTTCAAAATTGCTTTAGGGGGTAATTTAACCGGTTTTCGAAAGTTCAGGGGGTGATATAGACCGTTTCATAGGTTGAGGGTTATGTAGTCCACCCCCATAGGTGGAGGGGTGATGTAGACTTTTTCCATCAAACATTTATTAGATGTTAATTAGAAGAACTAAGGAGGTATTTGGATCCCGCTACTTAAGTTCAGTCCATGTCACATCGAATGGTTAACACTAAATTAAAGTATTAAACATAGGCTAAGGTCGAAGCTAATTGTACAGATTGAGAATAATTTGCGAGACAAATCTATTAAGTCTAATTAGTGCATTTGACAATCTGATACTTCAACAAACATATGTTAATGATGAATTAATTAGGCTTAATAGATTCCCCTCACGAATTAACCACGACTTCTACAATTAATGTTGTAATTAGCTTATACTAAGTTTTTAATTAGTATAATATTCGCTGTGACAGATACTAAAATGTAGTCCTTGAATCCAAACACCTCATAATATATTAGCTAATTATGAAACTAATTGTATAATTCGTGAATTCAAACTGTTCGCTGCTTACACGCAGTGTAAATGTTGTGCAGTGCATAACTGCGTCTCTTTAATCATCTGTTTAACTTGTTTAATGGTCATTTAACCTATTTAATTGGCCGTTTAGTTTGTATAAAGAGTTAAACGGTGGATGATCGACTATTTAGCGTTTATGATAACATTACTAATTTGCGAGACGAATCTATTAAGCTTTATTAATCTATGATTAGCACATTTTTGCTGTAGCATCATATGGGCAAATCATGAATTAATTAGATCTAATAGTTTATCTCATAAATTAGTCTCTATCTGTGAACGTTAGTGAGGGCCTGAGCAAGAATGCAAGCTGGTGTTCGTACCCGGCAAAGAGTGTATGGGCTCATCGATTTCTTCCGGGGACATGGGCTCATGGATTTCTTCCGGGGACATGGACGATACATATGGAGAACGTGTCGATCTCTGCTTAATCCCAGCAGCAAGTGAGAGTCTGCGTGAAACAGACGCAGCTGCACATGCAGAGAGAATGCCAGAGCAGGAAATGACACGTAATGGACCACGAGGCACCCTACGCACGGTAGGAAGTTGAAATGTTAAATAAATGGTCATTGGAGGGCACGACGCACAGGTAAGAATAAAAAACATTTTGCACTTGTGAACAGTAACTTCATAGCCTAGGAGACTCCGGTTTTCTTCGGGCATAAGAGTAGGAATATTTGTATGATTATATTATACATAGCGTGCGATCAAATGCAATGAAGCATACGAAACAGAGGCGGGTGCAGCCACTGATGGGCACGTTTTACAACCTTGCGCACTGATCTCTCTCGGCATCGCTGCTCTTCGCAATTGCACCCTTACATTTGAAAGTGGCTCTGACAAAAGGCCTACCCAACAACAAATATAAAATTTGATCTTTCCCTTAGTATTTAAACTCATTTTGAATATTAAGTGTTAATCTTAAACAAATTTTATCCATATGCATGAATGCATTTGTGTGCCCTTATAGGATTTTAAATGTAGTCCAAAGCTTTGAACCCCACTCAAATTTGATCTCATTTCAAATTGGAACTCAAAACTATTTCAAAAACCCCTTCAAAGAAACGACAAACCTCTTTAATTCCAAAACAGACTGCCATCTTCCTTTCCATGGACTCTTATGTAGCTTGAGGAAGCCAGTTAATCAAGCCAACTTTTTGACAAACCAAATTCAAAATGTCAAGTTTTAAATGAATCAGATTCAGCAATTTATAAAAAATGGACTTACATATAAAAATACCAAATTCTATTTCAGCAAATTAGATTCAACACTTTCTAAAAGTTGAGCCAACATTTATGAATAATAGGTTCAACATTTTTCTCAAACAGAGATTAACATTTTATATGCTATATTTCAATATTTGAAAATAATGCGTTCAACATATTTCTACAAACAAACATTAAAATTTAAAAAGATATTTTTTTCTTCTCCTACGACGGAGCACGGAAGGCTGGCACCGTGGAGTCCGTAGGCGCCCCGGACGATGAGCTCAGCGGTAAATGGGTACGACGCGCGGTGCAAGCGTGGGACGGCGAGCTCGGTGGCACACCAGAGCCGTGTCCTATCCTAGCGTGTCTGATCGTGCCGTCCGTCCTTAGGACTTCTGCAGCGGCTATCGACTAGCTAGAGCCATGTTTAGTTCCCTTCCAGTTTTTCATTCAAAATGTCATATTAAGAGAATTTTACATGTATAAAGCATTAAATATATATGAAAAAAATTAGTCTATTACATGAATGGAGTGTATGTCGCGAGACGAATCTAATAGGAAAAAGTCTACGTAACCCCCCAACCTATACATGGTGGCTCACATCACCCCCCAACCTATAAAACCGGATGTTTTACACCCTCAACTAATGAATACCGTTTATCTAACCCCCTATAGTGGTTTCCCAATCCGGTTTTGCTCACAGGGCATGCCACGTTGGTCAAATTGCATCCTTACCCACCTGTCAGGAAGCACGGGTACAGAGAGGCGACGCCTAGAGCTTCCTTGTCTCGAGGTCGCGCCGCGCCGCAGCTTGCTGACTGCAGAGCACCGGCAAGTCGTGGTCCCAGGCGTCCTTTGACTGCTTGCTGCGCGGCCGTTTGGCCCGGCGCTTCGGCACGATGCTCTCGAATCTCCATCGACGCGGCCCGGCGCTTCGGCACGACGCTCTCGAATCTCCATCGACGCGGCCTCCCCTGACGGCAAGGATGGGTTGCTGTGCGGCTGGCCGCGTCGTCGCCATGGCGCCATGACTTTTTTGCTTGTGCTGAAATTGAACCCTTCACTGCTGAATCAATCTCAACCGAGATGAATCGGGCATACAGCTGCCCAAATAATTCTCATGTGAAGCAAAATTGAATGCACCTACTATCAAATAAATCTCAACCAATATGGATCGAATGCCAAAATTGCAGACCGCATCTAATCCTAGTCCCTGATGGACAGGCGGGTGTCCCTCTGAGCATCTCCTTGCTCGCCACCGTGCGCGGGCGTCCAGCCCGGGCCGTGGGTGGGAAGGACGATTGGTTGCGGAGGATCGCTGCCTGGATCAAATTGAATGGACGGATGCAATTGAATCAAATTAAATCGAATCGAATAAAAATGGCAGATCCAATGAGTAAGTTGTTTTTTCTCTCAAATATTAATCAAACAATAAGCACTTGCGCTCGGCTCAGCACGGATCCATGACAGATTGGAGAATGGAGACCGGGAGGCTTACTTAATCGAGCACACACAGCGAGGAGGCCGCGTGACACAAGAGCGCAGGGGAAGGGGAGTAGGGGACGCCCAGCTGGCTGTGTCCGCCTCCCTCTTCTCTCTGTCCCCGTGGGTCTCTCTGGAGAGCCATGAGGAGTGCGAAGCGCTTGGTGAACGCTCGCATTCTTGACGACGTCGACGGGATTTCGCCGGTTAGCGCACCTCCTGGTCTCTCCTCGTGCGGCCATGGCCTATGGCGATTTGAAGGGGTTGGCAGCTGGGAGCAACTGACTATGGGCAGCAGCGCAAGTTGGGGAGAGGGCGGACAACAGTGGCGCGCGGGTAGGAGACAGGCTGACGACGGGCGGCAGCGCAAGTCGCCGAGGAAGAATGACGGGAGCGACTGGTTTTGGGGAAGAGACGAAGAAAGAACTGACATGTGGGTCTTAGTGCCACGGTGTCATTCTTGTCCAACGTGGCACACCCTGTCAGCAAAACCGGATTGGGAAACCACTATAGGGGGTTAGATAAACGATATTCATTAGTTGAGGGTGTAAAACATCCGGTTTTATAGGTTGGGGGGTGATGTGAGCCACCATGTATACGTTGGGGGGTGATGTAGACTTTTTTCAATCTAATAAACCTACTTAATCCATGATTTGCAATAGTATGCTACAGTAACCATCCAATTATTATTGACTAATTACTCTCTAATTGCTCGTCATTAGATTTGTCTCGCGATTTTTTAGCTAGATCTGTAATTTGTTTCATTAATACTACTCTTAAATGATACATTTACTTTGATGTGACCTTCTATCGAAAACTTCACTTTTTAATCGGTGAACAGTGGCAGAATAGTGCTCACTAGCGTGCTCGCTCGCAGTCCGAGCCGACTCCCTTTCACATGCACGGTACAAGAAGTTGCTGTGCTGATATTTTTTCCTGGACAAATCGCCGATGCTGGCTAGGAGCGCTGGAGAAGCCCTTAGGCCAGCTCCAGCGGCTAGCGTTTTGGCCAACTATTTAGTTTTTTAATCGATAAACAGTTGTGAAACGGTGCTAGCTAGCCTTGCTTCCTAGCTAGCTCGCACACTCGCCGAGACAGCCCTCTCTCAAGCGCTCTCTTTCCGAGCGTCTGCTGGCCTCCTCTCTCTCCTCTGATAGCCAGCCCAAAATTGGAAGACCGCTGGAGCCGGCCTTAGCGCACACCAGAGCACGGAGGCGACACGCGTACTTGTCAACGTGGGGTGGCAGGCCGCAGCAGCCAGCAGCCCAGCAGTGCACTGTGCACGCATGGGTGGTGGCGTGCGCGCGTTTAAACTCGGCTTGGAGGGATCGTGCCGGCTGCAGTCCCGGCGAGGGGATTGCGTTTGCGTGCGTGAGGATCAGGGGTCTGGCTGTAGAAGGAGGCTACCGCACGCATCGAGGAGTGGTGTGCGAGGCAAGAAATTCAGAGTGGGCAGCAATAATGAAGGCCCCCGTGTAGGGAACAAGCTTTGCAATCTTGGCACTGGTCCACGTCTTTACTTTCCGCAATTCCATGCATTCCGCAAAAAAATTGAAACGAGATCATTTCATTTTTTAAATAAAGTATTAAAAATAGACTAACCGGAGAAGCAGTTACAGATTTCGTCCGTAAATCACGAGACGAATCTAGTAAGATTAATTAATACATCATTAGCACATGTTTACTGTAGTATTACTATAGCAATTTATTGTCTAATCATTGCCTAATTAGGCTCATTAGATTCATCTCGCGATTTACGGAATTATGTGTGTAATGCAAACAAAATTTCAACTACATTTAATATGTCATACATGTGTCTAAACATATATTTTGGATTTTGGATTTTGGATTTTGAATCTAAACAACCCCAAATGCCCCGCAAAGAATGCAAATAGTTTCGTCCTAAACAGTCATGTGCTTCAATACTTTCTCGACGGTGACTAACAGATCAACATGTTGTGAAGTAAATGCGAGAGAAACAAACGGAATATGGGAATGGGATGATCTCATTGATGTAGGTACTGTTTCTTATATACATGGTTGTTAGAATCTGATACCCCTCGTTATGCGCAGCAACCCTCGGATCTTGAAAGGATATTGCGAGTACGACACGAGCTTGCACAGTATCAAGAACGAAGTAGACGAATCTCGTAGAAAACCCTAGTTGATGACGTTGAAGCAACCACAACAAGAGAATAGGATATGGCGAAGCCGACCGCAAATTCTTTAAGCACAACTCCGAAAGAGTACAAGTGATTGCCGCTCCCTCACAACTCTACTTGACCCTCTAGGACCCTCGGATTCTTGCCTAATACAAGAATCTAGTGCTTATAGAACTATCTAGCCTATTCCTCTTGAGCGCTCCTAATTGCTTCTCACAAGCCTTGGATGAGACCTTGGTGTTTGCCCTTGGCTTGATTGATTTGATAGAGACTCTACCCCTTGTTTATATAGTCCCCTACAAAGCCCCATACATGCAAGTAGGAGTCCTACTCCTAGTAGGATTCATCGCTCAAGTCCTAGTAGAACTAGAAGTCCTAAAGCACACCCCTATTGAGTCCTAATCCAAGTAGGATTTGAGTCACAATACAACAATCTCCACCTTGACTCTAATCCATTGAAGTCATCATGCTCCTCCAAGAATTCGCTCCAAATCGGCTTCTTTTTTTATACTCCCACCACAAGAGTGCCCCCACCACAGAGGCTCATGCACATCACCACGATATGCGTGTGAGTGTCCCGGCTGGAGCGCCTGGACCCTCCACCTGAGAGCTCCTTCGTTGTGTAGTTTGGTTAACCACACCACCTTCTCCTATGACCCTCCATGCCATAGGTTTGTACCGCCTCTGAGCTCCACCTGTTCGTCGGTACTGCGTGGTCGTCGGTCCCACCACGTCTTCCTTCTTCCGACAGCTTGCAGCTTCACCTCTACGACTGTTAGATTTTGCAACCACCTTTGCCGCCTTGCACTTGACTGCAACTGAGATTTGAGTATCTGCTGTTGACGAGACAGCTTCCTTCTCCTGATCAGGATTTTTACCAAATCTCCCAATGGTTGCACCGCCATTAAGATTTCCTATCACTCGGTATCCACCATTAATCCAGATACTTTTCATTATTACCTGCCCTTTGCAAGTAACTCGCATAACTCCACCTCGAAGTGATAAGCCACAACCTTGGAGTTCTAGCGACCTTACAGATATTAGATTCTTTTTCAAACCCGGGATATACCAAACTCCCATGAGTGTGCAATGTGTTCCATTATGCATCTCCAATGTAACTGTTTCCACCTTGGTGACAGCATACTCCTTGCAATCCGCCAAGTGAACAATTCCATTCGCCGGGCGTTGAGATCCTTCGTCAAACATCTCCCTTGCCGAACATACATGGAAACAACTCCCTGAATCTAATATCCAATCATGAATAGTCCCTGGTTGACTGACGATAAGTATATCACCTTCATCCTCACTTGCCACCGAGCATGCTACTCTCATATTCTTCAAATTTGGACAATCCTTTATCATGTGACCCTCTTTGTCACAAAGATAGCATGTATGTCTGCCCTTGCTCTTGCCTTTCTTCTTCCTGCGATTCAAGACTTGCGTGCTCCACTTGAAACAGTCAATGCTTGATCGCCCGAGGATGAAGATTCCTGTGGCTTCTTCAAGGACTCCGCCTCCAACAGGTATGCAACTGTCTCGTTGAAGTTGAGAGTAGTTTTCCCGACGAGAATATTCATCACCAATTGCTCCCATGATGGTGGTAAGGATGAAGCCAGTATGACGACTTTATCGTTCTCCTCAATTTCCTCATCCACACTAACCAGCTGCGTGACAAGTTTGTTGAAGACATTTAGATGGTCAACGAATCGTGTGCCTTCCTCCATGCGCAACCTGAATAGTTGACGCTTCAGCACCACCGATTTGTCAGCGACTTTGCCATATACAATTCTTCTAAGCTCTTCCATAATTTCTTCGGGGAATTCTCCTTGATTACCGAGTACTTTACCTCATCGGAGAGACATAGTCGAATTGTACTGACAGCCTTCCGCTCCATCACCTTCCAGTCTTCAGCGGTTGTGCTCTCCGGCTTGGTCCCCTCAAGAGCATCAATTAACCCTTGCTGGACAAGCACATCTGTTACCACACACTGCCACACGCTGAAATTGCCTTTGCCATCAAATTTCTCTACTTGATTCCACATCCCTGACATCGTCTTGATTTCGTGCACCCTAGCACTGCCGACCTTCTCACAAAATCAGCTCAATCCGACCTTGGCTCTGATACCACTTGTTAGAATCTGATACCCCTCGTTATGCGCAGCAACCCTCGGATCTTGAAAGGATATTGCGAGTACGACACGAGCTTGCACAGTATCAAGAACGAAGTAGACGAATCTCGTAGAAAACCCTAGTTGACGACGTTGAAGCAACCACAACAAGAGAATAGGATTTGGCGAAGCCGACCGCAAATTCTTTAAGCACAACTCCGAAAGAGTACAAGTGATTGCCGCTCCCTCACAACTCTACTTGACCCTCTAGGACCCTCGGATTCTTGCCTCACATAAGAATCTAGTGCTTATAGAACTATCTAGCCTATTCCTCTTGAGCGCTCCTAATTGCTTCTCACAAGCCTTGGATGAGACCTTGGTGTTTGCCCTTGGCTTGATTGATTTGATAGAGCCTCTACCCCTTGTTTTTATAGTCCCCTCCAAAGCCCCATACATACAAGTAGGAGTCCTACTCCTAGTAGGATTCATCGCTCAAGTCCTAGTAGAACTAGAAGTCCTAAAGCACACCCCTATTGAGTCCTAATCCAAGTAGGATTTGAGTCACAATACAACAATGGTGAAGGGACATTTGGCCCTTTGGAGACACCCCTTGGGAGAAGGTGCCCCTTGGAAGCACCCCCACATGAGTGGGTTTCCCCTTTCCCTAATGATTAACTAATTACATAATTAACTAATTAATTACATCAATTGATCATTAAATACTTTCTTAACAAAACATTCAGCAGCTGAGCTCAAAGCGAGTTAACTGCAAATTTCTCAGTTGACTCGGCTAGGTGTTTGAGTAATACTTCGTAGGTCTTGCCGCCTAGTAGTAGTTTTTTCCAGGTGACTTCTATTCCTAATCAAATGGACTAGTGTTTTCGATCCCAGTTACATATTGCCATTTCTTTCTCGTGGTTATGTTTGTAGCGGAGAACTGAAGCACATAATATATTGTGACAAGGCGAAATATCACATGGTTCATTGATTATTGTTGTTGGGTAGGTGATACTCAAGGATATAGGGGTGTTCAGTTCGCGAAAAAGGTGAAGATTTCTTTGGATTGGGTTGTGTACACGGAGACAACAAATGAACTGATACAGTTCTCTAGGTAGAAAATATTTGGATTTCTGGTGGAACTAAACACCCCCCATATACGCAAAGCTATTTCTACGGCTTCAAAATTTTGTTTGTATGGTTATATGGTGTGCAAGGCAAGGAAATTGAAAAAAATCATATTTTGTAACAAAGTCAACTCTCTCTACTCTTGTGATAGTCTCTCGATCATTAACTATCACATAAATTACTTATCTCAACATAAAATTAGTTCCATACAACACAAACAAGCAATAAAGTTTTGTAATTGTATCCAAAACAACTCGGAATACGAATAAAGTACGAGCTTCTTGGGCTAAATGGCAAGAAGAAAATCATATGTGTCCAGTCTTCCCACAGGCATGCCTCCTTACTATGGGCTACGACATCCTTCGCGACTAGCCTGTGCCTACAATTGATGCTGCAACTCATAAACTATGGCCGTGTTTAGTTCCACGGTGAAAAGATTTTGGAAGGGAATCTTTTCACATTTGAAACATTAAACATAGACTAATTAAAAAACTAATTGCAGATTACGTTTGGAATTCGCGAGACGAACCTAATTAATCTGTCATTAGCACATGTTTACTGTAGCATTACTGTAGCAATTTAGTGCCTAATCACGGCCTAATTAGACTCATTAGATTCGTCTCGCAAATTCCAGTCCATCTATATAATGCGATTTGTTTTTTACCTACGTTTAGTACGCCATACATGTGTCTAAACATTCATTTTGGATTTTGGAGCTAAACAAGGCCTATCTCTAAACAAATCCCGTAGGTCCACATCACTGTGGCAAGCTTTTAAGATGACAAGTCATGGTATGTGGACCGAGGAAAGATGGCCAGCAGCGGCGGGTGCGGGTGCAATGCAGCGACCGGCTCTCCAAGATTTGCAGCCTCTTTTCACACGAACACCGTTCATTTTGGCCGTGTGTAGATTCAAGAAAATGACTCCCGTTTCATGAATAGTTATCCATCTAAAGAACCGTGTCAGTTCATTTCTATCTCTATTCATGTTTCCATAAAAACAGTAATTTTTCGTATTTTTCACTTCTTTTCTTTCATCTAAACACACCCATATGGTTAAGAGGACTAGCTTTGTTCCCCCCACTCATAGTAGCAGAGAACAAACCAGACTTACATTCCCAAATAAGAGCACTAGCTTTGTTCCCCAACTACATATCTCTTTTTCCTTATCGTGATTGTAGCAGAGAATTGAAGCACAGAAAGTAAAATAAAATAGACGAGAATATATATTGTTGATCTCAATACACTTGGTACATTGGTTATTATTGGCCGGTAGGTGATATACAGCAGTAGTGGAGTTTGTGTGTGTTTGTTGGTATTTGTGCATGTTAAAATTTATCATATGAATGAATAGTTATTAACCCAAACATGATACATGTGGGACGAAATAGCCCGATTCATATAAACAACCTTATCTTTTTGCACCTGCATTTGACGCTTGGAGTTCATTTTGGGTTATAATAAAAGAAAAAAAAGAAATAGTGGGTCCATCAACCGTGAAAATGGAATTCTTAAATAGCTTAGGGTGTGTTTAGATGGAAGAAAATAGGTGAAAAGTACGGAAAAGCAATGTTTGTATAGAAACGTCAAACGTGCGTAGAGATAAAAATAAACTGACACGGTTCTTTAGCTGGATAACTTTTCATGAAAGTGAACCACTTTCCTCAAAGGGCCTTAATCCAGTTCCGGACAGACCATAAATATGTGGATCCCACTGCACGGGGAGTGAGGGAGAGGACTTGACTCCTGCCGCGCGCGCGCGTGTACTGAGGATGCTGTAAGCTGTAGCCGTGTCGTGTCCGTCCGTCCTTGGAGTGGAGCACACCAGAGCACACCGCCCCGGCTGGCCAGGTGACCGCACGCGTGGAGGAAGCAAGGTGTGCAGTGCTGCGACCGACTGGTTCCGCAAGCTTGAAACAATGTGCTTCCAGGCATCCGATCCTGTGACGGTGATCATATATGGGAACAGCATTGAGCATTTTTACTCAAAAGCGTGTTAATTATAAATTTTGACCCGTCTCGCTGTGAATGTTCTTGTGACTACATAAATTACGCCTCATAGCAGTAAGTTTTCCCGTGGTGGCATTGCGGCAGATTAGTCGTTGCACACCAACGCAATTGAAGTGTTCCACCGAATCAATCAGTGCTACTCGTAGCATGACCAAGATTGCAGCGTGCATCGAATGGTCCGATGCAATAGATCAAGAGCCATTGGACAAATCGGTGATGTTTGTGGTAGCTAAGACTCAAGAAAAGGTTGAACAGGATAATACGGTTGTACTCACTTTGCTCCTTTGCGCGGGAGGCCTTACTTTGCTCCATTGCCGCAGCCTCCATCTGATTCGCATCCGGCTTGACCAGATCCATGGCGCAGTCATGGAAAGTGCTTGCCTCTGCCGCCCTTACCACCACGGATGCGGTCGTCTCCATTGCGGGGAGGCATGCGAAGAAGGCACATGCTCTTGTGACATTTGAACACGCTTTCACTAACAGGAACCTCTGCCTTCCCTTTGACCATGTCCTCCGCCGCGGTGGTGGCGAAGGCGAGGCAGGATCTACACCCACCATGGATTACTTACTCTGATACGGACAAATTACGCTTTTGGTCAGTATAGCTAGGCTTTATCGTTCATTATGCAGTAACTACTATCGCTATATAGTTGATGAACTGTACAATTTAGTTTAGTTGTTGCTTACCTCCCGTTGATGCTTAGCCCCAGCTGATTTAGCATAGCCCCAGCTGATTTAGTATGAGATCCACATGATGAATTGCTCAGTTTAATTTATATCTGCTTACATATCTGCAGCTCGTATATGATATTATGAACTAATAATCTATATATATATATAGTGTATGCATATGATGTTTGTTCAAAGTTGTGTGTGAAAGTGCTGTTAATTTTGTCCAAGTGATGTTGATGCTACTGACAGAGTACTTGTGTTGTTACGAACGCCTAGCACATACACGTTCATATTTTGTAGAATGTGAACCTGTTGTGTGTGCAATTCATTTATGATGATGCATATAAATCTAGTACCCAATTGAGATCAAACTACTAATGGACGACCACCTGATTTTTTGAACGTGCTTAGATCATTCTAACCAGCACTAATCCAAATCGCAAATGATACGGCGCAATTAACAACGGATTCATTTGCGACACTCAAATGCATCGGTGCTATTCTAAACCGGTAAATTTAGAGAAACCAAACAAACCGGTGTGTGAAAGCGGGAACCGACGTGAATTAGAGTTTCACATTGGTACGGATAAGAACCGAACGCAAGACGAGGAAGGATGGCCGGCAGCGGCTTTGCAAGATTTGCAACTTCTTTTGCAGGACATACGGTTCTGGGGCTCTTGGCATTGATTTCAATTCTCACACTGTTCGAAATAGCCTCCTATGCGAGCAACCATTCAAAAATAAATGTACTTCGAGACTTCCTATGAGTGTCGTGCGAAATCGAACCGTGACCAAAATCCGAACTGAGCAAACAGTACGACTCGACGATCGTGTGTCGGAGATAAAATAGCTGATCTGCCAACTCTGGCCTTCAAATCGACGTCGATGCTGCAGGAACTGAACCTTAGGTCTGTTAGATCTTGTCTTTTGGCACCAGCTGGGGTGGTCGCCGACACTCCCCTGCCCTGCCAGCACAATAAGTTTGAGTTCATAGTAGTAAATTTCTTCCCGGCGTCTTCTATCCCTAGTTAAGAGGACTAGCTTTGTTCCCCTCAATCCTGATACATATTACGGTTACTCTTGTTCTCCTCGTTGTGCTTGTAGCCGAGAGCTGAAGCACAGAAGGCAAAATAGAATGGACTAGAATATATAGTCATGATCTTTGAAACATCGCATGGTATATTAATAATTATTGTTGTTCGCTAGGTGATACTGAAATGTACATATATGCAAGGGCATTTCTGCCGTTTCACATTTATTTGCATAGATTTTATGACTCCAGTTGTGACAGCACAACAATTTGGCGGCACCTAAATGTGTCATTTGTTATTGCAAATTTTGGCCCGTAGGATTCACTAAACAGAAAGAAAAAGAAAATCAGAGGCTATGTAATAGGAATAAATTGTGGGACAGCTAAAGGTCTCATTTTAACCATGAACATAGTAGAGTTTTCTCTCAGTAATGATGTGCCTCCATTCATGTTTGACTCTCCGCGACAAGTAAAAATTGTAAATTTTCCATTAGAAAATTGTGCTTCAAGACTTCCTACTTGACCATTTTGCATGACGATAATCAAGGGAACGAAAATTCCATTATATTGACGTAAGCTAAGAAAATGTGAGTGTGGGAACAAGATTGATCTGACAGGCGAGTTAATTATATTTTTCCCCATTTTATCTCAGCACGACTACGAAAGTTGCAGCTCTCAATAGTAAGCCTTTTTCCGACGACTTCCACTCCCGATTAAGAGCAATAGCTTTGTTCTACAACATATTGCCCTCTCTTTCTCATCGCTGTGCTAGCTTGTAGCAGAGAAAGTAAAATAAAATGGACGGTGTCGTACCCAAATTTGACAGGTCTGGGGAATAGCGGTTAGACCGGCCTGATCATAGTGCTCCAATTGCAATTTGGACTTCACCACTGCGTAGCTCTCGTCAAGACGATCAAAATGCATATGTAGAATGTCCGATTTGGAGTTCGGACGAAGCAGTTATGACTTCGACAAGATCTGCACCTGGGCATATAGGTTAGACCGGATCCCCAACCCGGTTAGACCGGTATTGGTATGTGTAGTCGAGTTGAGTTGTATTTTAGCACGAGTTTTTGTTAGAGTTGTATTTTAGCATGAGTTTTTGTTAGAGATTCAACTCCTTATGGGGCACCTCCCCTCCCTATAAATATAAAGGGCCACGGACGATTGAGGGTATCCCAATCGAATCTATCAAATACTTTTGTCTTTTTACTTTTCTCTTTGCCCTAATCTTTTCCAATCTCAAACTTGTTGTTCTTCCTTCGTCTCTACGGTGACTGAGGATGTCCTAGGTGGCCTGCCGACCCTAGAACACCCCTGCGTGCGCTTGCCCTGACGGGTCCCTCCCGGATGAGCGTTCGTCGGTCTACCTGCCGAGCTGTCCGGCAAACCCGGTCCAACCGGTATCTAAACCCGGTGTGACCGCCCCTGGACCGAGGTGATGCAGCGAGCTCCTCGACGCGCCACACGATCTAGCGAATTCATGTGTTGGCCCAATTTTAGCATGAACACATTTTGGCGACTCTGGTGGGAAAGAAAAAGAAAGATCCATCGTCTACCATGGGTGATGGCAAAGGAGCTATTGCTGATCTCGACCCAAAGAACATCATCGACATGGCCGATGGTGATGTTCCAGATGAGAAGCGCTAAGCCTTTGAAGAATTTCAGAAGGCTCGAAGGGATGCTGAGTGGAAGGTGCTGATGGCGAGCTTCGTAAAGACTTGTCATGGAGAGGTGCGACAAGTTAAAGAATATCAACTTCCTCCTCTACAAGTGATTCCCAATGTAAGTAAACAAACTGAAGTTAATTCAGAGGTTGCTAATATGATTGATGGAGCTGCTAGTGTTACTATAAATAACAAATTTGCTGCCATGAGTGATAAATTTGAATCTGCAATTAATACTCGTTTAGAGCAGCTAGAGACCAAATTTGTTACGCAATTTTCTGGCAATGATGTTAATGCTTCTACTTCTAATGCCAAAAAATTGAAAGGTAGTGCACTAGAGGATCTATCAAATCTCAACATACCTAGAACTCCCGGTGTTCCAGTAAACCATATACAAAGCCATATCGTCATTGGCAATTCGGCTAGTGGAGGGAGTTCAATGGCCGCTTACTTATGCTATGATGCCTCATTCAGTTGTGTATAGTGGGCCTTCTATAGGTGTGCCTAATAGTAATGCTAATAGTTTGTTGCAGCATATTCCCAACACATTGCCGAACTTAGCACTTGTATTTAGCACACCACGACCTACTGCATCAACAACATCACATCTCGGGTCGGCTAGTAGACCTAAAGCCATTAGTGGGATGGAAGGATTTAAAGAAGAGATGTATGAAATGTTTAGACAAACTTTTGGTATAGAGCCTAAAATCAAGAGTCGGTCATATCAAAGACCTATCCTGATAATTATGATTGTGTTCCATATCCACCAGGATTTAAAATATCAGAGTTTGTTAAACTCAGTGGTGATGACAATAGGAGTACATTGGAGCATGTAGTCCAATTTATTATACAATGTGGTGAAGCTGCTTCAAATGATCTTTGCAAATTGAGGTTATTTCCTTTATCTCTATCGGGTGTTGCATTTACATGGTTTATTTCATCGCAACCCAATTCAATTTTTACCTTTTCTGATTTAGAGAATAAATTTCATGATTATTTCTTTACTGGTGAAACTGAGTTGAAATTGTCACATTTAACATCGGTTAAACAGAAAGCAAATGAGTGTGTCTCTGAGTATATTAGAAGATTTAGAGATACTAGAAATGGATGTGATAGTTTAACACTTTCTGATAGAGATTTAGCTGATTTAGCTTTTGATGGTTTGCTTGATTTCCATAAAGAAAAGTTAGATAGTCAGGAGTTCCTAGATGTGAGTCGGTTGTTGCACAAAGCTTTAGCTAATGAAAACCGACTTAAAGAGTCTAGAAATTCACAAAAGTCTAATGAAAAATCTAATCGTCCAGTTTATGCATTTAATTGTGAAAATAATAGTTCGGACGATGAAGATAAAAATGTGTATGCTACTGAATTTATATGATCCTGTAAAGATAAGCCTAGTACTTGTGCTTCTCTCAAGCCGGTTCACAAGAATCGGCAAGAAGATATGAAATTTACTTTTGATATCGCCAAGTGCGATAGGATCTTTGATGAGTTGCTGAAAATAGGAAAAATTATATTATCTCATGCCATACCACCGCTTGATGAGTTGAAGAAGCGTGCATATTGTAAATGACAACTCATTTTCTCATGCAACTAATGATTGCAATGTATTTCGAAGACAAATACAGTCGGCCATCAATGAAGGACGACTGACATTACACGCAATGCAGGTTGATCAGAATCCTTTTCCTGCAAATGCTTTTGTAAACACCATTGAGTTGCAAAATCCTAAGTATTAATTAGGCCAAGTCAAGCTGAAGGAGCTAAAGGAAAAAATGTGATCATTGGTGAGGAATGGCCTGAAGTGCAACCACAGAAATCTCCTCATGATACATTGAAGATTTCAGTACTCGGGAGGCAAGGCAGTTGCAAGTGTGCTGATTTTTCCAAAACCGGTCCGACCTCTTTACCTAGAGGTGCTAAAAATAAATCCAAATCCAAGAATACAAAGAGGTTTAGCTTTGAGGAACTCCTAGAAAAATATAAGAAGAAATGTATTGCTCAAAGTCAAAAGGAACGACCAAGGAAGGTTGAAGGATGGAAGTCTACTCCAAAGCAAGAAGGGCGGCTAAATCCTTATCAACCTCAAGGTAATTATGGTGTTGTGCCTCATTCATTATTTGCACCTAACACACCATGGTCCTGGTTATACCCTTGCTATTACTCATCTTTGGATTATAGCAATATGTATATGCAACCATATGTTATTCAATATTCTCCTCCATGTTCAAATTATGGTTCATTGCAAAGACCGGTTGTTGTTGACAACGATTTGGTCAGAAGCACTTCCATTGATATTAAAGAGGGTGATAAGGATTACAAGCATGATCCTAAGTGCCTACAGCCGAGGTGGTGTCCCTCAGGCTTGTCCCATACTCAAAAGAGGAAGTTGCAGCGAAGCGTAAGCAAGGGATGACGAAGACCCATTCTGAAGTGAAGCCAACTAAGTTACTAGAAATCAAGAAGGTATGGAGGCCAAAACAAGTTCCCCTTGAATTGAGAGCATGCTTTATGGCCGACAAGTTGATTGTCGCCCTGAGAAAAATATATGTCCAATGTATTGTTTGTCATCATGCCTAGATAATTTGGGTCCAGAAGAGTATTTTATAGCACACATGCTTTGCTAGAAAACAGGGGGGCATATGTTCGCACCCAAATTTGACAGGTCTGAGGAATAGCAGTTAGACTGTCATGGAATACTGGTTAGACCGGCCTGATCAAAGTGTTCCAATTGCAATTTGGACTTAACCATTGCGTAGCTCTCGTCGAGACGATCAAAATGCATATGTAGAACGTCCGATTTGGAGTTCGGACGAAGGAGTTATGACTTCGACAAGATCTGCACCTGGCATACAGGTTAGACCGGATCGCCAACCCGGTTAGACCGGTATTGGTATGTGTAGTCCGAGTTGAGTTGTATTTTAGCACGAGTTTTTGTTAGAGATTCAACTCCTTATGGGGCAAGACCTCCCCTCCTTATCTTTTTTCTTTTATCTTTGCCCTAATCTTTTGCAATCTCAAACTTGCTGTTCTTCCTTCGTCTCTATGGCGATTGAGGACGTCCTAGGTGGCCTGCCGACCCTAGAACACCCCAGCGTGCGCTTGCCCTGACGGGGTCCCTCCTGGGTGAGCGTTCGTCGGTTTACTTGCCGGGCTGTCCGGCGAACCCGGTCCTCCAAACCCGGTGTGACCGCCCCTGCACCGAGGTGCTGCAGCGAGCTCCTCGGCACGCCGCGCGATCTAGTGCATTCGTGTGTTGGCCCGATTTTAACGTCAACGGGAATATATAGTGTTGATTTCAAAACATTTGGTTCGTTGGTTAATATATATTATTGTCCGGTAGGTGACATACAATACTTGAGGATACATATATGCAAAGGCATTTGTCCACTACTTGTAGAACGAAACAGCCCGATTCAGCGAAGGGACCTCATCTTTCTTGCACCTGCATTTGACGCTTGGAAGTTCATTTTGGGTTATAATAAAATAAAAAATGAAACAGTGATTTCGTCAACCGAAAATGAAATTATGCCTTAATAAATACTAACCTCCGGTCTTTATTATATAGTTCATTTTTGAGCTAATCAAAGGATGGAGGGAGCAGTTAAATTTCGTTCCTCTATGAAGTTCATTTTGGGGCAGGCTATAAATAATAATAAGTGGATCCACTGCTCATGGTTACACGCGCACACCGCTTCACCTATGACTGTGCTGACAGCCGCCTCTAAATACGTTCGCTCTAATTAACGTCCTTGGAGCACGGAAGGTGCTGCGTGGCCGGCGAGACATCACCACCGTCTGCACCACCAACCGGTACTAAATGTGCTCAGGATCATTAACGCCGGTCGGTAGCTATAGCCGGTGCTAATGGACAATCTTTAACCGATGCTAAAGCCTACCTACCTACAATCGTGGAGTCCTGTTAAGCTCCTAGCCATTGGATCTGATGCTTAAGGTCACTTGGCACTGGGTCTCCAAGGCATTTGAAAGGCACGAGGATGATGCTTTTTCCAGCAGTGCTAGTTTTTTTTTTCATGCTTTCTTATCTAAAACGAATTCACCTCGGCAGCAAGTGCTTACAATTTAGGATATCTTGAAGCAGGTGAAGTCACCGAGCACATCAGGATTGGTGAGTGAGGCGATGATGTCAGTATGTCACTATGTGAGATAGGCACAATGGTAACGGACGTAGATAGACATTTCTTATCCTCTCTCTCTCCACGGACACGCAGCACGCGGGGGGCAGCGAGGCTGGGCGCTACTCCAGCCATGAGGAACCTCAAGTAAAGATGGGCGTGGTTCGGTTCGGCCCATTTGGTTCCGTTCCTGCCATGAAACAGTTGATGACCAGGAACAAGCGATAGAAACGAACGACTGCCTGGATGAATGGCGTTGGATGAATGGCGACGAGACCAACGCGTTCGTTAACTCACCTAATAGTAAAGCAAGTAATGTTTCTGCCCCTCAATTTGGTCCGTTAACCATAATCGTATGGAACTCGGACAAAACCAGACACCTTAAAAATCCCTAAAAACATATGCATTAGTGAGGGTTTGAACCCAGCACCTCACCTTCATCTTGCAATTAAAAGCCTTCCCACCGACCACCTAGAGTAGACTTTGTTTGTGGTATAGATACATTATATTTATATGACCATGTCAGAAATATTGTAGTGACAATAAATGTAGCCATGTAACATTATATTTCTTTGACCACGTGAGAAATATTATACGAGACAATAAATGTAGCCATGTTCATAATATAAAGAAAAATCTTAGTAAGCAAAGAATGCACATGCATCCATGCATAATATTATTTTTTTTACTTTTAGATGGATGTTTAATTTCCAAATATTAGAGATCATTTATTTGTTTGAAAACATCATGCATGGAAGTTCAATACGTACTAGAGTAGAAGAGTTAGGGTTTAGGGTTTAGTAATTAAAGTAGCATGTGACAATTTCTATTATCATGTGTAACTCTTCTACTCTAGTACGTATTGAACTTGGCTCTTCCTGCCATGGAAAAGAAGCATGTCAATTTCTTTCTTGTAATTCCATTTCCATACAGAAATAAAAAAACCATAGTTTGCAGACCCTGCTTGCTTTTAGCAAAGGTTAATAATATAGTTTACACAGTACTTACAATGCCATTCCTTTGCAACCTGCACATCATATCCTTGCCATAACCTCTAAAAAACGTTTTCACTTGTAGCCTAGAAATAGCTCACCAGGCTACAAATACTCACTGACAAAGGACATATTGGAGACGTTTAAATGTATAAAGAGCTGACACTGTAAATGAATGGTAAATTGGGAAGTCAACAATACCTTTATCAACCTAGCAAGGCTGTGTAAGTCAGCTTCATCTTGAACTACTCCACTGTTTAATTGGTCCCTGACATTAAAAAATATTGCAACTGCTTCAATCTAAGATAAAAGAGACATATGTAAGCGTTATCAAAACAACTAAAATTCATTCGCTCAGGCCTCTGTTGATATGTATCTTACCAGTCTTTCACATATACCATGGCACTGCCGAAGCATTATTTCTTGCCCTTCAGGCTACTTCCCCGTGAAAGGCCATGACAGACTGATATTGTGATATGACCATTCAAAATTAGTGCCCAACTGCTACTCTATTAAGTTTTCATGGCTATAATGCCCAATCTCAAATACGAAAATCAAAAAGGGAAAACATCTTAATTCATTGAAAATTCAGAGTAAAAGTTATAGGACAATCATACACTAAAAGTTGCAAATGAAACATAGAAAGTGGAGTAGCCTTCATGAATCAAAACCTGGAATTCATTGTGGTCCACAACTCCACATAACCTGAGATAACTATCCTTGTCATTATCACATATGATGAATATCCGCTTTAACGCTCTCACATAACGAAGCTTCAGAGATTGTGCCTCTTGATCAAATAGAGGAGCAGTTGGGATGAGCACCGCCTTTTGCCCTTTTGGGCATAGTAGAAGACCTCGGGCAGATGCACCAAAAACTAAATTTGTGATTCTAATCAGAAGAGTCACAGATGCAACAATTTTAACACACTAACAACTATTAGCAATAAGTAATAGAACTATTTTACAATCAAATTGGCAAATGCATGTCTGGAACACAACAACTAAGAGCATATTGGTCACATATCATGCACCGTAAGTATGAAATATTAGAGACTCAAAATACCCAATCGCCTAGTATTAGGATGAGGGTTAACCTGGATCTGCCAAAGAGCAGAGCACTTAATGCAAGTCTCAATCTCGCGGAATGACTGACCTGATGGACGCTGCTCAAGGCTAGCCTGTTGCTCATCCCTTTGCACTCCCACCACGGCCAATGGAGCCTTCAACTCAATGACACAAATTAAACAGTACATATCACAATGGGCAAAGGCAAGGAAATATTAAATCGCTGCCAGCCTGCAACCTAAAGCTACGCACCATCACCTGGAGTCGCCGGAGATCGGGGAGATAGAACGCGCTGAGTTGTTCCAGCGTGGCGGGAAGGGTTGCAGGCGTACGTGAGCACCACCACATCGGCTGCCTAGCACTCGCCCAGATCTAGCAGACCCGCGTCGTGGTTGACAGCTCCATTGAGGGGGAAAGTATTGGACGAGGCAAGGAACGTCATCAGGAGGATGGCGTGGATGATGTCGATGCAGTCGATGACGATGAAGCAGCCGTCGTTGTGGTAGAAGAGGAGCTGATGCACGAATTGGGGTCGACGGGAGACCTTCCCATCTTCGTTTCCATCATCGCCGGCATTACCGATGCTTTGCATCGCCGCCGCAGGGGAGGGCCCTGCAGCACTCTTGCCCACTCCTGCCTCTTGCCGCTTCGCCTCTGACCCGACTCCCGTGCCGCCGCCTCAGGCTGCCCACGAAAAACGTGCAGGCGGTGGCAGCAGGGATGAGGCACTCATCGAGGAGCCAGAGGATGCCTCCTAGCTGTGGCAGGGATGAGGCGCTCGTCGAGGATGCGGCCGCGGTAGCCCCTGGCGGTGGCGGCATGGCCTGCAACGCCGTGGGTCTCCTGCTACTCTGTTCGATGGTGGGGGAGATGCAGATGATCTGGATGGAGGTGCGGAGCGTCTGGCGGTTTGGGAAGAAGAGGATATTTCTACCGTGATTGATGGGCGGGTCGGGTGGGTACGCACAGGCGGGTACGAGGGACGGTGGTGGGCGAAAAATTTCAGTCCCAGCAATTCTGGGATCAAAATTTTGCGACTGGCATCGGATCCCGCCAAAGAACCCTCTGATGCGTCCATTCGAATTGGTGGATGGCTAAACAATTTTAGTGGAACCCTGTCAAGTGGGGTCCCTACGAGGGATATGGAGGAGTTTAAAAAAAGCATATTTTTACCAATTGTTTTGGATCCTTATAGTACTAGCAGAAGGGCACGTGCCACATGCACGTGCATCTAAAAACAAAGAATGAAAGTTTAGACGCTAATTACTGGTCATATACCTAAATAATGTTCCATAACAAGCAATTTTGCGTGATGAAATAATCAAAATAAAGAACAAAAATACGCATTTAAAAGTTGGAAGCTCATTTTAAATGAAACTGTTTCTGCAGTCATATATAATTTTATGACTTTATTACAAATCGATATGAAGAAAAGTTGCACTCTCATTAGTGGACATCATTATGATTAGTGCTTATCTTCTATCCTAGATGCTTGTATTCTAGTGGGGGAGCAGAGCACGCATCACAGGCACTTGTTAAAAAAAATTAAACTAACATAGATGTAACCCTCTCATCACAATTTTTTCTCTCTCGCATACAGAAAATGCAACTTCTCTTTCCAGATCGCAACCTGCATAAGTATATAAAAAGATTTTTTGTTAACTGTGAAAAGAAGAAATTACCAATTGGTGAGATAAAACTGAGAGGAACAAAATTATAAGCCAATAGAGTTATTCGACCGCCTTGAAAAACCAGTTAACATACTTGTATACATAGAACTTTAACATACAGACCATTCCTTCCAGGTTGTCCTATATAAATCCTAGGCAAGGAACTTACATTTCTATCATTTGCACCAGATAAATAAGAATTGGATGCTTGTCAATCTATCTTTAGGAACAAAAAGTCCACCATACTAAGGATATAAATTTCTTAAATTAGTTAACCCTTCTAGTCACACCAATCCCATTGTAAAATTATATCACATTAATTCAAAACCCATAACTATTCCCCTTTACCGCTCTGGATCATTTCTAAATGCAGAGCAGAACAAAGCACAATACTGCTGCCTGAACTTTGATGATGTGCAGTGTTGTGCCTGTGCTTCACACTTACTGAAATAAGGAAAACTAAGAACAACGGGAAACAATGTTTCACTCAGTATATTTTTTATCAAATGAAACAATTGCAATAAAATACAATTTGGAAAGCTAATGAAATCTTGTACATATCTGGAGTTTTATCAAATGAAACAATTGCAATAAAATACAATTTGGAAAGCTAATGAAATCCTGTAGATTTCTGGTGTAAAGAAGATGAAATCTCTCATATTTGATGACCATCTCATACAGCAAGCTTGGAAGACCACACGATGTACAAGCAAGTAAGGAATTACAACTTTTGAGCATTCACATACAAGGCGTAATGTGGTAGAACCATTCAAAATAATCTTAAGAACAAAATACCTGCAAATGCACAAGCTGCCAAGCCCACCATGCCTCCGCGGACGATAGCAACGTCAAGCACATCAGGCACCAACCTCCAGGATACAATCCTACACGTTCATCGAGAGGAATCAGTGCCGGCACCCACGCTCGAGAATGAAACCCGAGCAATCAACACACTCAACGATGTTGGCCTTGGGTCCTACACTGGCCTTGGGTCGGATGATGAGGACATAACACACATGAAGAGTGTTAAACACACATGGAAGGCATGGTGGACCAAAGATGTTGATTGGGGACCAAGTCCAAGTGTTCTCACGTTTTTCACCAGGCTATCACGTTACTTTTGGCCTAAGGAAATAAAGAGATTGAATCCAACACGTTTTGGAAACGTTGGATTCGGATTGCAGGAAAGTCCTGAGTTTCGATGGCCGCCACGACTTCATCCAGACTCCGTTTGGAGCGTTCAAGTACTTGATGGAAAGCTTATGAAGTCTACTTTTATGTGGATCTGGCCTATGTCCATATCTATCCTGAGGCGGCCACAATCGTCAAATCATTGACCGAAGCTTTTTCTGTCCAGGTGCTGCACCACCTTATTTTGGCCCACGGGCCGTGTATCAAGTTGGGTCCATTAGGGACGCGTCCTAGGGTTGGAGCACGACCCCCAGCACCCCTGCTTTTGTCCTCACACTATCATATACCCCCTAGCCGTCGCCAAGAACACTTGGGTTTTGTTTTACATCTAGCTTTAGCTACACCGAACATGCACAAACACGAGCTGTCCTTGTGTGATTCACAAGCCCACCTTCGAGTGATATTAAGATTGCTCGCCTTCTTTTTCTTGTTCGTTCTTCGATTGCGTACAGGAAGTTGCTGATCTTGATTGCAACAGGTTCAGTAACCCAGGGAGTTGTTTCAGCGATTGCATTGGCGCTTCGGGTTCGCTCGTCGTAGTCGGATCGTGACGGTCTACTTCCACAAATCGAAATTATCTCCACTGACCGAAAGATCGGGCACTCCAGCTCTATCAAGTGGTATCAGAAGTCCAGGTTGATCGGTGAGTTTATTGAGTGTTTTTCATTACCTACAGTCCATAAAACCAAAACAAAAATTTATCACGTTAGATCCTTGTCCCAGCACCCTTCTTCGCCTTTGCACTTTCTTTCAATATTTGCATTGTTGAATTTGCATGCTTTTGCGTCGATTGTTGCTGGTCACTTTGTGTCTCCGCTGCCACCGCTCCACACCTCGCCGTCGTTTTTCTTCCCTGCTATTCACACGATTTTTTCCCTCCGCCACCAATTTTTTTCCCTCTGCCACCAGATCGCCCCCACCACGCGTCACCCCCTACTGATCTCGGCCTTTTTTCTCCACCACCAAACCTTCCCTCCCTTGCACCCCCCCGCGGTGGGATCGACCCCTGCCTTCAATTATGTTGGTAAGCAAGAAAAAAAAAGAAAAGCAAAAAAAAGCGAAAGAAAAAGAGACACAAACGACATAGCGTCGCTGTCCCCTGGAGTGCCGTCCTGGTCTGGCGCCCCCCCCCCCCCCCCCTACACGGCACATTCTGTTTTTATTTCCTTGCTGTTGTCTTTGGAAAGTAAAAAAAAAGAGAGAGTAAAAAAAGGAAAGGAACGATCGTGACTTCCTTCGGCACAGACCGAACCGAGCCCGTCTCAGTTTTCCCTAGCGTCGCTCCTGGTCGCCCTCCGCTTCCCCCCTCTGGTTTTTATTGAACCATACCGAAACAAATCAGGATCGGTCCATCTTGAAAAAGAGAGAGAAGACCGAAACCGTTTCCCTAGCAAAACCGACGCCAATTCTTTTTCCGTTGCTCAGATCGACACCATCCCAGACCGAGAAAACCGTCGCCCCCAGACCGAAATTTTCCCAAGCCGCCAGTTTTTGTGCTTTGCTTCCATCTCGCTTTGCACTTGTTTCCAGCAACTTGATTACGTGTTTAGCACTACAATTCAGCTTTGCATTATTGTTTAATTGTGCTAATCCTTGACTTGAGTGCAGCCTACCCAGAACTACACATATTCCTACGACGAGCCACTACTACAGAAACGACTTTCAGTACCGGTCAAGAAGGTCCCGTTAGTACCGGTTCTGGAACCGGTACTAACGTTTCGAGACTAAAGTGGCAGTCTTTTAGTACCGGTTCCAGAACCGGTACTAAAACGCGCACGTTAGTACCGGTTGGTGTTACCAACCGGTACTAAACTGCGTGCGCTACCCGCCACCCCGGGGAGGCAGTTTAGTACCGGTTGGTAATACCAACCGGTACTAAACTGTTTTTTCTCTTTTATTTTATTTTATTTCTAATGCGTATTCCGTATCGTATCCGTTCTAATGCGTATTCGTATCGTATCCGTTCTAATGCGTATTCGTATCGTATCCGTTCTAATGCGTATTCGTATCGTATCCGTTCTAATGCGTATTCGTATCGTTTCCGTTACAATGCGTATTCGTATCGTATCCGTTCTAATGCGCTTGCGTATAAAGTAATATTACGTTACAATAATATATAATCTACATGTACTTAGTTAGCTTTCTAAAAAGTATTACATATATATACAACTTTTCAAGTGTTTCGATTAAAGAAAAACCAATTAAGCTAATCTTTCTTCTTCTTCTTTTGGAACTCCTCTTCCTCCTCGTCCTTTCCTCGATCAGGATCCATTAAACCAATGCTTATTCTATGATCCGTATAAAATTCACCGTTCGGATTCACGACCTCATCGAGCAGAAATCCCATTAGTTGTTCTTGAACTGCCTTGACTCGTTCCGGTTCAATGAGGTCTTCTGTCATTACCATAACCTGCCAAGAAAAATCTTCGTTAGTCTTAATAAACAGATTTGCATAATAAAAATTTAATAAAATGGTAGGAAGTTTACGTACGTCAAATTCTTTTTCCGTCATCATCTTCGGGCCTACAAATCCGTGGATGAATTCGCATACGTAGTACCCACACAGGTTGTTTCCCTGTTCCTGTCTCATACACTATATATACACGTATATGAACAATCGGTTATGTAATACACTCTCGATGTTTGACTAAATGAAATAAGACTAATATGAAACTTTGAACGTACCGGAAAGTCAAGCCTCCAGTGAAGCTCGTCCGTATCTGATACTCCAACTTGGTTTTTAACAAAGCGTTTCCACGCTTTGTTAAGAGTATCAACTAGGCTTTGATAGTCTTTCATCGGCTTTCTCAATGAGTCGAACACCGTAATCCGGCCTCGATTAATCTCGAGTACAAGGAGGATCCAGTGAAACCTGTACATATAAAGATGTCATTTAGAACCGTAACATGAATGAATATAGAAATAGTAAAATATGTTCTACGACTAACCCGAAGAGGTACGGAAAAAGTATCAATGAACATGTATGTTGTGCCATCAAGGCATTGAAAATATTTGTTGTCGTTCGATTGGGATAATTTGCAATATTCTCCATGTGTAAGATATCCGGATCCAAGAAGCCAATGCCATAGTATCCCTTCTTCCGGCAATGTTGATACTCCATCCTACATGATACACAATAACATATAGTTAGATAGGATTGACAACTAGAGGTACAATATAAACATTTTATTAAATACTTACAGAATCCATGCACTCATGAGAGACTTGGAAAGGGCATCTTGATGGTATAAAAAATGGATATCTTCGAAATCAATCCACATATCACATGGCGGCCGATAGGGTGAATTTCTGATCCGTGCTGCGAACATGGTCAATCCATTTCCAGATTCTCGCATGTACCAATTGTGGAACTCATACATTCTGGTCCCTAGGTGTGCTAGCAGCTCAGGCCATACCAGTGATTGCCCCAATTCGAACGGTTTTTTCTTGCCTCCCTCGTGTATTGGAATATCATCTTCACCTCGCAGTTGAGCTTTTGTGAGGTTGGTTTGCTTCATAATCTCAACCAATTGTTGTTCTTCCTCTGATAGCACAACAAGCGGAGGAATCGATTGCTTCGATTGTTGTCCCAGCTGTGCAATGCCTTTTGACTGAGAGCTTTTCGACGACGATGCACTTTTTCTATTTTCGACTTTCTTGTACGACTTCATGATTGTGCGGTCGTAGTCCGAAGCCGTCTCTTTCACCGCGGGTCTGGCCTGTTTAATAAAGTGTCTTACGGCTGTCGGGTCAACCGGTTCCTTCGGCTTTGGCTTCCTCTTGTCCTTAACCTTCTGAAAAAAATCCGCAACCTCTTGGCTGACGGTCGCATCGGTTTCCTCATCTGTTTTCTCGTACGCGAGCTTAGGAGGCGGAGGCGGAGGATTCTCTTTCTTCTTCTTCTGCCGCTTAGGAGCCGGCGGCATTGGAGCCTTGGCGTACCTCTTCTTCGGCTGAGGTGGACTCATGCTGGGGCCCCTTGTACCAATTGGTGAGGGCGGGTCCATGTCGTTGTCGGGACCATGTGGAGATG
Source organism: Urochloa ruziziensis (assembly GCA_015476505.1). Taxonomy (NCBI): domain Eukaryota; kingdom Viridiplantae; phylum Streptophyta; class Magnoliopsida; order Poales; family Poaceae; genus Urochloa; species Urochloa ruziziensis. The sequence continues at coordinate 66,127,983 of CM027121.1, forward strand.
GTGGATCCATGCTGGGGTCCCTCGTAGCCGATGCTGCAGCTGAATCTGTTGTTCCTGGCTTCAATCTGATGTCTTCCTTAGGCCAAGCAATCCATGTATGCAACCCATCTCGCAGTTCCTCTCCACCGTCACCTGTAGGGATCGGGATCGCAAGGTCTTCAGCCCAAACACCAGCCACTCGGTCAACCAAAACTCTAGCGTACCCTTCGGGAATAGGCACGTTGTGAAGTTTCTCGCCCGGGACCGGTACTTCAGCAACACCTTCAGCACATACCTTCATCTTCTTCCCGACAAGATAAAGAAGCTCACAGTCCGTCCTCGTAGTGATGTCATCTACGGGATATCTTTCAGCGGCCTTGGTGGAAGCAATGCTGCTACGACGCTGAGATGCGGGGCTGATCTCCAAATTCTCGCCGCCTGCAGGAGCACTAGGTTGTCCCTGGTGTTGGCTAAGGACTTCTGCCAGGCGCTGATCTACTCGTTCATTTATTTCTTGGGCTGTTCTAGTTTCAACCTGAGCCAGCCTGTCATGGAGCTCACGCAATTCTTCTTGGATGGCTTTCTTGCTTCTGGAACGGCTTCGGTACGTCTGTATATCCTGACTGAAGCCACGTTTCCATGGTACGACGCCCATGCCTCGAGTCCGACCAGTGTGTTCCGGATTGCCAAGAGCGTAAGTCAGCTCGTCCTTCTCTCGATCAGGCTTGAAAGATCCATCTTCCTTTTTCTTCATTGCTTCGTCTAGCCTGTCGATCGCTTCGGCTATGGCATCGCTAGTGATAAACGCACCATTTTCCATGTTTAGTCTGCCTCCATGAGCATAGAAGTACCACCTCACTCGTAACGGCCACGAGAGTGTCTGCGGTACGATTCCTCGTTGTATCAATTCATCTTCCATCTTCTTCCATTTCGGAATCGCCTTCTCATAACCTCCTGGTCCTAGATGGTGGAACTGACTTTTCTTCGAGGCATTTTCTGTGTTAGTTTTAACTCGCTTCAGGTAGTCGGCCGACAACTGATTCTCTACGAATTCATCCCAAAACGGCCTTTGGTTCTGGTACACCTTCTCAAAATCTGGTGTGAGATTCTTCTTGACGAAATTGGCTTTCAACTTCTTCTTAAATGACTGAAACTGGTTAGCCATCTTACTCATCGTCCAATTCTTGACTTTGTCTAATTTGTCTGCCGGAAATGTGAAGTGTGTAGTCACCTGTTTCCATAACATTTCCTTCTCTGACTCCGGGACTATTTGTCGAACTTGAACATTTGGATCGCTGTTTTTCGATATCCTCCAAAGCTCGTACTTGATGGGGATGTTTTCCCTAACAAGATATCCACATTGATTCACATAAGAAGTCTTAATCCCAGGCGGTTCCGTTGGTTCACCATCATCTGTAACTGCTGTGACCAGGGTATGCCCGGTCATCTTTCTCTTGCAGCCTCGCTTCCGTTTTGGAGGCTTCGATCCAGATGCCTGAAAATAATTAAACTATTATTTAATACAAAAATAATTAATACAAAATTAATCCAGATGCCCGATCAAAATCCTTATGTATACCTCGGTCTCATTGTGTTCGTCAAGACCAGTTTCTTGTTCTTGGTCGTCTCCATCATCATCTTCCTCATCATCTCCATTCCCTCCATCCCCTCCTTGTCCAGATAAATCAAGAAATTGACTGCCGTCAAACTCTACAGGGTCTGTACCGTCTCGAATCATATTATGAAGCAACTCCTCATCCTCGCTACGTCTCGTCATTTATCCTAGTATATGATAGGAGTAAGTTATGAAATTTTTGTAACACATATGAATTTTTCTAACACATCTACAATATTTCTAACACATATGAAATTTTTCTAACAAATATGAATTTTTTCTAACACATATGAATTTTTTCTAACACATATGAAATTTTTCTAACAAATATGAATTTTTTCTAACACATATGAATTTTTTCTAACACATATGAAAATTTTGTAATACATATGAAATTTTTCTAACACATCTAAAATTTTTCTAACAAATATGATATATTTCTAAATCTATTTAAACAAAAAAAAATGTGCTGACGTATAACACAGTTGATTTTTTTCTAACACATCTCAATATTTCTAACACATATGAAAATTTTGTAATACATATGAAATTTTTCTAACACATCTACAATATTTCTAACACATATGAAATTTTTCTAACAAATATGAATTTTTTCTAACACATATGAATTTTTTCTAACACATATGAAATTTTTGTAATACATATGAATTTTTTTAACACATATGAAAATTTTGTAATACATATGAAATTTTTCTAACACATCTAAAATTTTTCTAACAAATATGATATATTTCTAAATCTATTTAAACAAAAAAAATGTGCTGACGTATAACACAGTTGATTTTTTTCTAACACATCTCAATATTTCTAACACATATGAAAATTTTGTAATACATATGAAATTTTTCTAACACATCTACAATATTTCTAACACATATGAAATTTTTCTAACAAATATGAATTTTTTCTAACACATATGAATTTTTTCTAACACATATGAAATTTTTGTAATACATATGAATTTTTTTAACACATATGAAAATTTTGTAATACATATGAAATTTTTCTAACACATCTAAAATTTTTCTAACAAATATGATATATTTCTAAATCTATTTAAACAAAAAAAAATGTGCTGACGTATAACACAGTTGATTTTTTTCTAACACATCTCAATATTTCTAACACATATGAAAATTTTGTAATACATATGAAATTTTTCTAACACATCTACAATATTTCTAACACATATGAAATTTTTCTAACAAATATGAATTTTTTCTAACACATATGAATTTTTTCTAACACATATGAAATTTTTGTAATACATATGAATTTTTTTTAACACATATGAAAATTTTGTAATACATATGAAATTTTTCTAACACATCTAAAATTTTTCTAACAAATATGATATATTTCTAAATCTATTTAAACAAAAAAAAATGTGCTGACGTCAGCACCCAGGGTGCTGACGTCAGCACATCACGTACACACGCGGCAGGGGCGGCGGCGTCGGGGGCGAGGCGGCGGCGTCGTGGGCGAGGTGGCGGCGGCAGCGTCGGGGCAGCGGTGCGGGCGGGCGGCGGCGTGGCGCCGGCGTGGTTCGAGGTCGACGGCGGCGCGCGGGGGATGGCGGCGGCGGGGGATGGCGGCGCGGCCGGCACGCGGGGCCGGGGGACGGCGGCGGCGCGCGCGGACGACGGCGGCGCGGCGGCGAGACGACGGGGAGGCGCGGGACGGCGGCGGCGCGCGCGGACGACGGCGGCGCGGCGGCGAGACGACGGGGAGGCGCGGGACGGCGGCGGCGCGCGCGGACGACGGCGGCGCGGCGGAAGTGGAGAGGTAAAAACGGCTTAAGTCCGGAGGAGGAAGAAGAGTGGGGTTTTATACCCCAGGCAGGTTAGTACCGGTTTGTGTTACAAACCGGTACTAACCTGCCACCCCAGGCACGTTAGTACCGGTTTGTAATACGGCCCGGTACTAACGTGCCACAGCTGGCGGGAAGCGAAAACGTGAGGCAGGTTAGTACCGGGCCGTGTTACAAACCGGTACTAACGTGCCTGGGGTGGCAGGTTAGTACCGGTTTGTAACACAAACCGGTACTAACCTGCCTCCCCTGTAAATGGTATAATTTTTCTCTTATTTTTCTTTTCTGTTTGTATATATTACTTTTATTCTCGTTTAACACTTATTATAAATCGTAAAGGCACTGCGTACACTTTCAAATTACTTATTATGTAGTATCACATTGATGATTACATGTTTAATTTCAAATTTGAAAATACACACTTATTGTAATTTATAAAATATCTCATTAAATATCTCACATACATATAGTAAATCTGTAAAATACGAAGAGGTAATTATTTTTTGCATGCAAAAATATTTATAAATAATAACTTCCAAATCTCATATAACTGTTTCTTCAAATCGAAAATTAGTTATTTAATTAACGTCAAATTTCAATAATCAACACTTTTCATAAAAAAAAGAAAAAAGAAAATTAAATTACATAAGTCCATAGTAATGTCACACACATATTGAGTTAATTATATCGACAGAACACACATTGAGATAATTACGTCAAATTGCACAATGCAAAACGACACTCATTACATTACACACATTACATTACATCATTTAATAGAAAATAAATAATTGAGGCCATTAATCTTCATCTTCATCATCTTCCGCTGAAACAAAATTAATCTTCCTTCTGACGAATGTCCCCTGGTTGTGATCGCGCCGTAAGTACGGAGCGTCTTCTTTGGATAACAGAATGCTGGGATCAACATCAACTGAGAATGGAGGACGGTCATCTAACTGATCATAATCTTCTGATTTGTCCGTAATGTCTTCAACTCCAACTATTTTTCTTTTTCCTGGAAGAACTATGTGACGTTTAGGCTCATTATCTTCTGGCTTCTTTACCGTCTGCTCCTTTTCTGTCTGCTCCTCTTCCATCTGCTTCTTTTGTTTTCTCTTCTTGGGTTTAATTTTTTTCTTCTTGGGCTTGCTTGCCATGTCTTTCACGTAGAACACTTGGGTCACATCTTTGGCTAGGACAAATGGTTCCTCCTTATATCCAACCTTTTTTAGGTCCACCGTTGTCATCCCATATCTGTCTATCGTTACACCGGCGCGGCTCACCCATTGGCAGCGGAACAGGGCAACTTTTATAGGTCCATAGTCAAGTTCCCATATCTCCTCTATGACGCCATAGTAGATGTCCTTTATACCATCATTTCCTATTGCATCTATACGGACACCACTATTTTGGTTAGTGCTCTTCTGGTCTTGAGATCTTGTGTAGAATGTATACCCATTTATCTCGTAGCCTTGGTATTGCAAGATTGTGATTGATGGTCCCCTAGCCAGCCATTGAAGTTCTTGATCAATCGTGCCATCACCGATGAATTTTCGTCTCAACCAATCTCTGAAAGTCACTATGTGATGACGGGTAATCCATTTTTCACTCTTGTTTGGGTTTTCGGATCGTATAATATCCTTATGCTCCTCTATATATGGAGCCACCAAGGTCGAACTTTGTAGAACCGTGTAGTTTGCTTGGCAAATTTCAATTTGAGAGAGGTCCATTATAGCTTTTCTCCCAAGTGTTCCCTTTCCGCAGAGTCGTCCCTCATGGTGTGACACGGGGAGTCCAACCGGATCAAGATCCTCAATAAAGTCTACACAAAATTCAATGACCTCCTCCGTTCCATAGCCTTTAGCGATGCATCCTTCTGGTCGAGAACGGTTGCGAACATACTTCTTTAGGACTGCCATGTACCTCTCGAAAGGGAACATATTGTGTAGGAATACTGGCCCCAGAATAGTTATCTCTTTAACTAGGTGAACCAGGAGATGTGTCATAATATTAAAGAATGAAGGTGGGAATATCATCTCGAAGCTTACAAGGCATTGGACCACGTCTTGCTGTAGCCTTATTAAATGACTTGGATTAATCACCTTTTGTGAAATTTCATTGAGAAACGCACACAGCTTCACGATTGCCAACCTTACATTCTCTGGTAGAATACCCCTCAAGATAACTGGAAGTAATTGTGTCATCAGGACATGGCAGTCATGAGACTTCAAGTTCGTGAATTTCTTTTCCTTCATTTTTATTATTCCTTTTATATTTGAGGAATATCCAGTGGGCACCTTGATACTGTTCAGGCAATCAAACATGCTTTCCTTCTCCTGTTTGCTGAGAGTGTAGCTGGCAGGCCTTAAGTATCGCTGGTCTTTTCCCTTCTTTTTAGGATGTAGGTCTTTTCGTTGTTCCAACGCTTTAAGGTCACGTCTTGCTTCCACTGTATCTTTCCCTTTTCCATAAATACCCATGAATCCTAGCAAGTTCACACAAAGATTCTTCATCAGGTGCATCACATCAATTGCATTGCGGACCTCAAGCATTTCCCAATAAGGTAGCTCCCATAATATACTCTTTTTCTTCCACATGGGTGCATGTCCGTCCTCGTCATTTGGAACGGCTTGGCTACCAGGGCCCTTTCCAAATACTACCTGCACATCTTTTACCATCGAAAACACACGCTTTCCGTTGCGGAACAAAGGCTTAGATCGATTATCAGACTCGCCTCTAAAATGTTTTCCTTCATGTCTTAAAGGGTGCTTCGGTGGTAAAAACCGACGATGGCCCATATACACGCACTTTCGACAGTGCTTCAAATAAATGCAGTCTGTTTCATCATAACAGTGGGTGCAGGCCGAGTATCCCTTGTTTGACTGTCCCGAAAGGTTTCCAAGTGCAGGCCAATCATTGATGGTCACAAAAAGTAATGCTCGGAGGATGAATGTTTCCTGTTTGTACTCATCCCACACACTTACACCTTCGTCCTTCCACAACAGTAAAAGCTCATCGATCAAAGGTCTTAGGAACACGTCGATGTCGTTTCCAGGTTGTTTTGGACCTGCGATGAGAGCCGGCATCATGATGAACTTTCGCTTCATGCACAACCAAGGAGGAAGATTAAATATACATAGGGTAACTGGCCAAGTACTATGACAGCTACTCATATCGCCGAATGGATTCATTCCGTCTGTACTTAAACCAAACCGTATGTTCCTTACATCTTGATCAAATTGTGGAAATTCTCTCTCAATGTTCCTCCACTGGGACCCATCTGCAAGATGTCTCATCATCTCATCTCGCTTACGATCTTCTTTGTGCCACCGCATCAACTTTGCATTCTCCTTACTTCTGAACAAACGCTTCAATCGTGGAATCACAGGAAAATACCACATCACCTTTGCAGGAATTTTCTTCTTCGCTGGCTGCCCGTCAACTTCACCAGGATCGTCTCGCCTGATCTTGTACCGCAACGCACCACAAACAGGACAAGCTTGTAAATTCTCATATTCAGCGCCGCGATACAGGATACAATCATTAGGACATGCGTGTATCTTCTGTACCTCCAATCCAAGAGGGCACACAATCTTTTTGGCTTGGTACGTGGTCGACGGCAGCACATTAGCCTCAGGAAGCATGTTTTTTACGATTTGTAGTAGCTCACCGAATCCTTTGTCGCTGACACCATTGGTTGCTTTCCATTTTAGCATATCCAGCGTGCTACCCAGTTTTTTCAGTTCCGGCTTGCACCCTGGGTATAGTTTTGTTTTGTGATCCTCCAACATCTTTTCGAACTTTTTTGACTCTCTCGCAGTTTCACTGTCTTTCTGTGCATCAAGCAAGACCTGACCAAACTCATCGGGTGCCTCCTCCTCCTCTACGACATTTGCATCAACCCCTTCCATTGGGTCATCAGCCTCGTCAAAGGCACCGGCTTCATGTAAGTATGCAAAGTCTGGGATGTTGTTATCGTCGTCTTCTTCATCGTCTCCCATCAAAACACCAAGTTCACCATGCTTCGTCCAAACATTATAGCTATCCATGAAACCGTTTTCAGTTAGGTGAACGTGTAGAGTATCCCTTTTCATGACCTGTTTCACATTGCGGCAAATACGGCATGGACAACACATGAGACCATTCGTGGACCTGGTTGCTTCAGCCACATTGAGAAAAACGTCTAGGCCAACAATCCAGGCCATGGTGTTCCTACCGCCGTACATCCATTGACGGTCCATTTTGAATCCTACCATAAAAAATATTTATAAAATAAATGTATCCATTAATTGCAACATTTTATTAATTATTAGTAACATTGAGAAAATACCTAACAACATTACTAATATTGCAACATTTCATTAATTATTAGTTAAAAAGGTATTAGTAATAATTAAAAAGTTGGAAAAATCTATTAAACAACATTACATATATATAATCAAATTTTTAAAAAAATCCATTACATAACATTAAATATAGTTAAAAAGATACGGAATATTGTCACAAAAAACATGCTCATTATCTAGGTATCTAGGGTATGAACTCACTACTAAAAGCTACCATCTAATTAAGGTCATGATTCTATTTAGCTCAAATCATTCTACAAATACCAAAATCCTTCTCATTCACAATTTTTCAAATTTCTCTAAGTATAGAGCATAAAAATAAGCACAAGTACCGTCAATTAACAGAGAATGAAGTTGCTAACCTTTTGGCGCACTTATATAGGAGAAATCCACAAATTATGGAAAACTTGGGCAAAAACTCCCCCCTCTATGGCGCCATGAGTGAGAGACCAAGCTCTCTGCAGAAATGAGCTCGGGCTCGGGGAGGAAGAAGCCTGCCGCGGTATTATACCCAGCACGTTAGTACCGGCTGGTAACACCAGCCGGTACTAAACGTAGGCAGTTAGTACCGGTTGGTGTTACCAACCGGTACTAACGTGCAGCGGCTTGCGGGGCCCCCAAGTCGAAGCACGTTAGTACCGGCTGGTAACACCAGCCGGTACTAACGTGCCTCTAGCCGTTGCGGCCCGACCCCCGAGGCGCACGTTAGTACCGGTTGGTGTTACCAACCGGTACTAATGTGCTCCACGAAGTACTGTGCTTACAAACCGGTACTAAATTCAGCATTTAGTACCGGTTATAACACAACCGGTACTAACGTACCAGGGACCAAAGGTCGTTTCTCTAGTAGTGAGCAGATTTTGTTTCTCCAGGCAATCGCCGCTCCAATCTCTCGCAGGTGCTACTTGTTGTTTGCGGTCGCCCATGTTGCTTGGTAAGAATGGATAAGGATTTGATCGCATCATCTTTGTGAGCATCTCATACACACACATACACACCTTTGCTGTCCTAGGATTTTTGTTTTTGTGTTTGCGTTAACCATGGCAGGAGACGACGACGACCCGGTTGCACTGCTTGACAAGCAGTTCGCTTAAATTGTCCTGATGCAGACGACCATCAACACCACGCTCAACACCATCGTGGCACGAGTTGACGCGACAAACACGACGCTCACGGCGATGAACACGACGCTCACAGATTTGCAGAAGGGTTATGGTGGCGACACAGAGCAGGAAGATGGAGATCGTCGTGGTCATGTCCGCCGTGTGGTACGTAATCCCGTTAATGATTCATTTGCTAAGATTAAATTTAAGATCCCTTCTTATAATGGCAAATATGATCCTGCTGCATATCTTGATTGGAAATTAGAGGTAGAATAGAATTTTTCATGCCATGATATTCCTGCTAATTCGCAAGTTAAAGCTGCTATTAGTGAATTTACTGATTTTGCTTTAATGTGGTGGCGTGATTACACACAAAAACACCCCACTGTCATTCCCAACACTTGGGCTCAATTAAAAGCTGCTATGCAACATCGCTTTGTACCTTCATATTATGCCCGAGATTTGCTTAAACAAATGCAGCGATTTCAGCAATGTCAACAATCTGTTGAGGACTATTACCAGGATCTAAAAAAGGTATGATTCGTTGTGGTTTGTTTGAGACGGATGACACTACTATGACACATTTTCGCGGTGGTTTGAACCGCGAATTCAGGACATACTTGATTATAAAGATTATGTTGATATGCCCACATTGCTTGAATATGCTTGCAAAGCTGAACGTGAAGTGCTGGAACGTCGCTCGAAGACATATACTAACTCTTTTGCAGGATGAAGCCCGGCATCCAGCGTAGATCCTGCTCTCCCTGCGCTATCCACGCCTAACACTACGCGAGAGGACGTCCACACCTACAGCGCCCTCGACCACAGGTGCTCCACTCACAGATGGTGAGACCACTTCTGCTGTGCTGAATTTTTCCACACCTCATGCTATCATAGAGCAATTGTTAGTGGAACCATCTCTTGACGAATCTTTGTCACATGATGGTGTGCTTGTTGTTCCTTGTGATAACGATGATTTGTGTGATAATGCTTCTGCTATACATGTTTAAAATCAAACATTTGTGCTGAAATTAAACATGATAACATAGAGCAACTATCGGTAGAACCCTTACTAATTTTGCCTTTGTCACAAGATCATTTGCTTGATGTTCCTTGTGATAAAGAAGAGTTGTGTGATAATGATTCTTTTATTCCTATGCCACAATTAATTCATAGTGATGATACACATGCTTTGGAGCCATATAATTATGTTGAAAATAAAATGTTTGTTCCAATTACTTGTGCAAATGATGAACAAAAATTGCTATCTTCTTTAAATATTTTAGGTTATATCGACTTTGCTGCTCTATGTAATCTAAATTGTTTGGAGGAGAGATTTCTTGCATATCCTGAATTGTCATGCTTATCTAGGAATATATATCACTTCATTGGCAAATATAACCACAATGGAGAATATATGGTGCATCGAGTTTATATTTGTTTCAATCTGAACTCTTCTTTGGTTGGACAACAATGTGATAAGTTAGAGAGCTGCAATAACAATATTCATGTCACATCCAATTTCTCAAGCTTTGTTTTAAAGAAACATGTTCAATCCAAAGAAGGGGAGCCTTGCTGGATGCCATGCCTTCTTTGTCTTTTGTTGGTACTAATCTTGTGCAGGATCATGTTGACAACCATAGTGTGTCCTCCGATCCAGAAGTCTACATTCTTGCTGAAATGTCTATGCGAGATGACACATTTGACAATTGGAAGCATGGTGACACTCCTCCTCTCAATACATTTGGTTTCTTTTGTTTTCGTAACCCCGTTCTCCTTTGCGTTGTGCAGGATCAGTTTCAAGTACAATTGACGCCGAGGACGGCTTTTCGTTAAGAAGGGGAGGATGATGAGGACATGACACACATGAAGAGTATTAAACACACATGGAAGGCATGGAGGACCAAAGAAGTTGATTGGGGACCAAGTCCAAGTATTTTCACGTTTTCCACCAGGCTATCACGTCACTTTTGGCCTAAGGAAATAAAGAGATTGAATCCAACATGTTTTGGAAACGTTGGATTCGGACTGCAGGAAAGTCCTGAGTTTCGATGGCCGCCACGACTTCATCCGGACTCCGTTTGGAGCGTTCAAGTACTTGATGGAAAGCTTATGAAGTCTACTTTTATGTGGATCTAGCCTATGTCCATATCTATCCTGAGTCGGCCACAATCGTCAAATCATTGACCGAAGGTTTTTCTGTCCAGGTGCTGCACCACCTTATTTTGGCCCACGGGCCGTGTATCAAGTTGGGTCCATTAGGGACAGCGTCCTAGGGTTGGAGCACGACTCCCAGCACCCCTTTTTTTGTCCTCACCCTATCATATACCCCCTAGCCGCCGCCAAGAACACTTGTGTTTTGTTTTACATTCTAGCTTTAGCTACACCGAACATGCACAAACACGTGCTGTCCTTGTGTGATTCAGAACCCCACCTTCGAGTCATATTAAGATTGCTCGCCTTCTTTTTCTTGTTCGTTCTTCGATTGCGTACAGGAAGTTGCTGTTCTTGATTGCAACAGGTTCAGTAAGCTAGGGAGTTGGTTCAGCGATTGCAATGGCGCTTCGGGTTCGCTCGTCGTAGTCGGATCGTGAGGGTCTACTTCCACAAATCGAAATTATCTCCACTCACCGAAAGATCGGGCACTCCAGCTCTATCATCGGAGCAGAACGGCCGGAGCATAATGTTGACCGCAGTCAACACACTCAACGATGACTACTTTGCTGTAGGAACCGGCACCATATTAAGTGGTGGTGTATAGAGCCATGTATTAATTGAAACATTTCTGAAATGGAAAGCAATCTGTAAACAATCTGCATCAGACTATAAATCTGCATTGTCTCACTAAACAATCTATATCAGATTGTAAATGACAAAACATTTGTGGAGACTTTTGTGTTCTGCCAGCCAACAAGTGGTAACTTCTAATCCATCCCTATCTATAATTCCTACAGCTAATACCACCAAAACATATAACTGCAAGTTTTGAATGCGGCCATCATACTATCACTTTAAGCTAACATACAACAGAGAAATTAAGCAAGCAAAAAAAAAAAAACTGCAGATGTACTCACAGAAGAATAGCTATGTAGCTGTTCACAAGAATTTGTGAAGCATAATCATGTACCTTTATCATCATTTATCCATAAAAAAGCATCCAAAAAATTCCTGACCATATCAACTCTTTACAGACCCAACCTGCTAAATTACACAAAGATTTTTGTTAACCGGGAAAAGAAGAAATTACCAAATGGTGAGATCATAATGGATAGGAAAAATCTGGTTAAACTACTTGTATATATAGAACTTTGACATACATATTGTTCCTGCCAGGCTGTCCTATATGAATTCTAGAAAGGGGACTTACATTTATATCATTTCCACCAGATCGACGGGATGCTTTATCTACCAGGTCAATGCGTACACTCCTCTATGGCCAGGTAAATGTGTACACTCCTCTCTGGCCAGGTATTTTGAGAACCACAGGGAAACTTCCTCTCCTAAACCAAGCAAAACACCTTGTGAACATGAACACCTTGCAAACTTTCTTCTCCCCTCAAGCATATAAACCCCTGAGGACATCATTAACAAAGATGATATTAGCCTTAAAAAACTATTAACTCATTTGCAAGGAAATGAAAGCAGTTTTAGAAACTAAATATATTTCCCATTGATATGGCTGTCAAACAGCTAGGAGAGCAAATGGTTAAATTTAATTTGTTCTAACCAGATCTACCCAGAGATGACATGAGTGGAAGTGCTAAAGTTTCTTTAACGGATATTCAGAAACCATTCTACCTCGATCTGGCACACTATTATATATGATTCTGAAATAGAAGCTGATTCACATACATCTGGAAGCAATAACCATCTATCTCTGAGGCATTTTAATAAACACCTCATGGGCAAGCTGCATCTGCAAGAAGAAACCAAGAAAGGGAGAAAAACAAACCTGCCGCAGATGGTGAGGAAGACAGGATGCATCCTCCAACGAAGATGTTAGTGGTGCCTGAACAGAGGCACATGATTGTGAATTAGTTGACCGCTCCAAAAAACAACAATTAGGCATCAGGGGTAAAGAAGAAATGACCACGCACATCAGATGTACGGATTGTAGATCTTCATGCGCTCCTCCTATACTTGTGTCCATCTCGGTCGGAATCAAACACAGTTCACCAAAACATTTACCAGTGGAAAAGCTGAAATTGAGATTGGGAATCGATTAAATAGCATAACTGCCATAGCTCCCATGGAAAAACATTAACCTTGGATCTCCCTGGCGATGGCCAAGCGCACCCTCCCTGGCCGAAGGAGGAAGAAAGAAACCTATGACGGTATGGGAGGTTGCGTGGCTGTTATGGAAAGAACGATTTCGGTTTCAATTCTCCTATGATTTCAGTTGCCATCTATGGAAGGAACTCTGACTAGTCCGCTTCATCGACAAGCGACAACAAACAAGCTAAGTTACTTGTTTCAATTATTTTTATTTTATTCTAACAAGATTGGCCAAATGCCGACTACTTTGTTTGGATGACAACTCTCTAGGCCGCACAGCGTGCTATCACATCTTCACCAGCTTCCAGGCTCGGGGGCTGACGCTAAAATTACAACTCGGTTCGCCATCAAGCTTACCTAGTTGTCTTTCTCCAGCATATTTGAGTCGCCAAGTACTAATGATGGGGCCTCGACTACATTGGCACCTGACTCCTGTTTCTGGGGAGATCGCGGCGTGACAAGTCAACCACGACCTCCTCTGTTTTTGCTACTCTATTGATGGTGGCTATGTCGACTACATACTACTTGATGCATCTCCGCTGGCTCCTATGCTCGGGGGCTAGGTACAAGAAAACCACTCGGATGATGATCTCCAAGATGATTCGATGAACACTACGCTCACTGGACCCTTGAATTGATCATTCTGAATCGTTTCAAGGCTCGGGGGCTGATAGGCGATATACAGCGTCTGCTGATTTTATTTTTTCTGAAGACTGAAGACTTAAATCAAGACCCTCGACTTGATTCTTTGATTCAACCCAAGGCTCGGGGGCTACTTGATATCAAGTGTAATTTTTCCAAAATTGCACATTTCAAGCACAAGATGAAGATTCAAGATTCTGTGGACCCTCAACCTGATTCTTCGATTCAACTTAAGGCTCGGGGGCTACTCCATATGGAGTGCGATTTTTATCGCATACCATATAATATTTTGAAGACTACTGATTTGATCAGAATAAACGGGGCTTAAGCACCTCATGGCCTCGTGACAACCAAGACCTGTCCAAGACTGATCAAGCACTCGAAGAACTCGAAAAAGCACTCGATCGGCTTGGCAAGCACTCGGTTGACGATACTCGACGATGAAGCGCTTGGGGGCTTGTTGGAGGTACGACCATGGGCCCACAGGGACACATGGATTGTCTTCAAACAGAGTCGTACCAGGCGTGAAGAACACGAGTAGAGTACTGTAAGGACTCTTCTCGATATGGAAACTAGTCGTATGACTTGTAAACTACTCGGATTGCATTGTAAAGCACTCTCCGAGTAGTAATTGGTTAGAATTCTATCCGAAACCGACCTTGTAACCCTGCCCGCCGTGTATATAAGGCTGGGCAGGGACCCTCTCCAAAACACACGATCTCATCAATACCAATCACCACACAGGACGTAGGGTATTACGCCTTCTAAGTGGCCCGAACCTGTCTAAATCCTGAGTCTCTTAGCCTTTGCGTTCCTGATCTCGGTGAAACCCACCTGAAACTCTACTACCTCAGGATACCCCTCGGTAGGATTGACGGTAGAACACCGACACGGTGGGTACAAGCGGGCGGGTAGATTGGTCGGCAGTGAATGAAAATTTTCGGTTTTCCTCAATTCCTGCCGCCTAAACTCAGTTTCGTGCATCGGATCGGCCTGTGATGGCCACAGGGCCTTCATTTGAATTGCTTGATGGCTAAACATTTTTAGTGAACTTGGCATTTGTGGTGGACATATACAGTTGTGGTGGACATATATATGCAAAGGCATTTGTTCGGTAGGTGATATACAGTTGTGGTGGACATATATAAGCTTCGAATTTACTCATATGAACGAATAGTCGTCATTAGCAAAACATGATACTTGTAGGGAATATCCCAGTCCAGAGAAAGAACCTTATGTTCACTACTACGGAAACGACTTTTAGTACCGGACCGGAAGGCGCGTTTAGTACCGGTTGTGGAACCGATACTAAACGACGAGACTAAATGTGCACGTTTAGTACCGGTTCCACAACCGGTACTAAACGGTGCACGTTAGTACCGGCTGGTAACACCAGCGGGTACTAACCGACTTTACGCCCAAAAAAAATGGAAAAAATATTTGAGCGCAACGTCGCAAGTCACAAGTCACGCGAATTTTTCACGCATAAATGCGCGAACGCGGCCGCGAGGATTCGAACCCACGACCTCCGGCCTCGCGCGTAGCTTCCTTACCATCCCACCTATGCATCACTTGTGATTGAGTGGGAGATGCATTCCTTTTAAAGTAACCCGTGGAGGCCCATTTAGTCCCGGTTTGTAACACAAACCGGTACTAAACGGTGCACGTTAGTACCGGTTTGTGTTACAAACCGGGACTAAAGTGGCACGCAATTTTAGTACCGGATTGTAGCACTAGCCGGTACTAACGTGCGCCGTTTAGTACCGGTTTGTGTTACAAACCGGGACTAAATGGGTCTCCGAGGCTTCCAATGTTACAAACCGGTACTAAATGGGTCGGTGACCATTTTAGTACCGGGTTTTAGACAACCGGTACTAAATGACAAGGGACCAAAGGTCATTTTTTTGTAGTGGTTTTTCACCTGTATTTACTTGACGCTTGGAACTTCAAAAAAAGAAAGAAACAGAAACAGTGATTCCATCAACCGTAAAAAGTGGAATTCTGCCTTTAATGATTTGATTTAGTTTCTGAAAGGGGCCGACAAAAAAAAAAAAAACACGTAGTCACAATGTCGCATGCACACAGAACTTCACCTATGATTGTGCTTATAGGTCTGCTCTAAATATATTTTTTCTAAATACGTCCTTGGAACATGACCCGTCGAATTAGTCTGCTATCCAAGCACGAACGCCATTCAAAAAGAATTGTGCTTCGAGACTTTCCTATGAGTGTTGTGCGAAATACAACCGTGACCAGAATCCGAAAGGAGCACACTTACACTCGACGATCGTGTGTCCGAATGAAAATGGAACTCCAGTGTAGCAGTTCAACTCTGGTGAATAAAATAGCACATCTGCCAATTCCGGCCACCAATGTGGGCGCTGCAGGACACGAAATTTAGTTATGTTCCACATTCGCTTGCTGAAGCATAAGTCGTCGCAGTGCAGGACTCGAGGTTCACGAATAACCTTGAGCATTTGAGCTCAGAAAGCGAGCTGATTATAATTTCCACCCATCTTAGCTGGATGTAATTTCAGAAGTTTGAGTTTGTAGTAGTAAATTTTTTTCCGGTGTCTTCTATTCCAAATTAAAAGGACTAGCTCTGTTCATCTCCTGGTTGTGCTTATAGCGCCGGGCTTAAGCACACAAGGGAAAATAAAATGGACTGGAATATATAGTCATGATCTTTGAAACATTGCAGAGTATGTGGGTTTCCGGTAGGTGATTCTAAATGGTATATATGCAAATACATTCGTTGAACTAGGACTGAGGTTGTCATTCAAAATTCCTTTGACCATTTTGAATGACGATAACCATGGGAATGAAATTCCAATGACGTGATATCAGAAAATGTGATCATGTGAACAAGATTGAGGTCACAGGCTAGTTAATTATATTTTTTCAGCATCTTATTATTATCTCATTGTGACTACATAGGTTTCATCTCTCATTAGTAAGCGTTTTTCTGGTGACTTCCATTCCCAATTAAGAGCACTAGCGTTGTTCCCCTACTACATTTTGCCCTCTCTTTCTCCTCATTGTGCTTGGAGAAGAGAACTGGGACGAGAATATATAGTGTTGATATCAAAACACTTGGTACATTGGTTATTATATTGTCCTGTAGGTGATGTACAACAGTGGAGGATATGTATAAGAAAAGGAGAAAAGAAACATTGATGTCATCAACCGTGAAAATAGAATAGAAAGAACCTTATCTTTTTGCACCTGCATTGGATACTGTTTGTGGGACGGAGGGAGTATTCGTCAATGCAATGCAAACACAGTTTGATCCGTATACAAACGCACTATTTATTGTGTGCACTTAAGCTTCTGTGCCGTCTTTGTTGAACGTATGATTGATTATATAGTATCTCAAACCTGATGAGTTACTGCCTGCCCAGAAAGAGATCTACTACCTCCGTCCCAGAAAGAATGCTCATACGGATTGTGTTCCAGTCAAAGTGATTCACATTTTATCAAATTTCTAATAAATTGTGTCCACATTTATTGCTCTAAGTAATTTTATTATAAAAGTACATTTTATATCTAATCTAATGATATATATTTTATATCATAAAATATTGATAATTTTTAGTCTATAATGATCAAACTTAACATATTAAAAATTCTCGGGAAGTGAGAAGTGCATTTTTTTTGGGATGGAGGGAGTACTGCATTGTAATTCTAACATGATAAATCAGGGAGTGCGCACATGCAAAAGCAGATCGAGCAACATGGCGGGCACATGCCCTTCTTCCCTTTCCTTTATTTTCTCTCTCGCTTCTCTCTCTTCTTCTCTCTTGAACCTTATCTATTCCTCTCCTTTTTTTCTCTCTTCCTCTTCTCACTTTGTTTCTTCCCACCTCTCTCTAGATGTGGCGGCGGGCAGGCGGGCGCGCGGGCGCGGGAAATGGCGCGGTGCGTGGCCCCTGTGGATCTTGAATGTTGTTGGATCCTGGATCTTTCCATTGTAAATATTCTTTCCCTATTGTAAATCTTCTTGAATGTTGGATCTTGAATTTAAATGGACTTTTTTCTACTCCTCATCTCTTTATTTTTTCTCTCATTTTTCTTTCCATAGTTTACCTTGTTTGTTTTCTGTTCCTGAAGAACAAGAACAGGAAGAAAAGATGCGATGGTGGGAAGAAAAGAGAGGAGAGAGAAAGAAATGAAGAGTAGGAGAAACATTTAATATTTTACGTGCATAAACCATTAGCACTGGGTGGTGATTTAAACTGGTGCTAAAGGTTGGACCTTTTAGCACTGGGAGATTAGTACCTATTGGAAATCCAGTGCTAATGGCCCTCTGTCAAGTAGTGTCCACCTATAAAATGGTACGAAACATGTCATGTTCCACGAATTAATAAATAAATACAACAACATTTACTAATTTACATTCCAAATAAGCACATACACCATGAAAGTTGAGCAAGAAACTATAGAGTAGTTGAAATATCCCGACCTCGAGAAGTAAGAGCATGGATCTACAAAAGATATATTACTGGGATTTTGGAGGAACGGACGAACAACAGAGATTCTGGAAGGAACATAGAGAAAGGGAATGTTTTAGATGGGAGTTTCACTCATTACTTTCTTGATGAACTGAACATCATCTCCATCAGTTCACGGTAATCACTATGTCAGCGATAGTCTTGCCCTGAAGGCAACAGTACAGTTTGTTGCCTTGTGCGGACAATGTTTTGAAAAGAGAACATAGATGGCACCTCAGCACAGGCTGGTAGGTCAATGAGTAGTGATTCATATATGTCCTGATGACTCCAAATCCTAATTCTTGGAAGCCTTTTTGGTTGTGTGCATTATAGATAGCGAGTAGAATAATAAAGGGCTCAATAATGTGGTGATATTTGAAGAACTAGAATGCTAGCTAGCTCAGCTAAAGCATTGCACAAGCACGTTGGCAAGTAGCAGGTTTGATCTTGATGCCAGTCTCGTGCATTTTTATTGTAAGGTCCAGTCCAGTGATGTCCTTATTACTGAACTGATGGTTGGCTTTATTATACTAAGCTTAAATTAAATCGCAAATTTAATGACCTGCCGCCTTCCGCAAAAGTGTGTACAGTCTTGTACTTCTAATAACATGCTTAGTCAGATGACAATGAAATTCAGAGGACACAGTACGGAGTTGAAATCTCGGCAGAATTTCAGTGATACTTCATGATTTCACAATTTTCCCACGGTGAACGGTTCAAAACATTTTGGTCATAGGCAGCTAAAATAAGAATTATATTGTGGTTGCATAGATTAGGTGTTATTTTCAGGAATGGTTCACGTGGGCCGTGGTGGATAATCCTTCATCTCTTGTGGGTCTGACGGAGCAAAACAGATTGTTTTTTTTATGGAGCAAAACCTCATCCGTGCCAATGATCGAAACGGCAAAATGAAGCCAATTCAAATAAATATGGTTATTTGTGCCGATGTTGAAGCTCTCACGTTTGCTGGCCGGATTATTCGTGCCGGTGGAATAGCACACCGGCGTCAATATTAAAAACAGGAATTTATAAGGGAAAATAGAAAAAAAAATCATAGGCCTAGAGGCCACCCTTAATCGTGCGTCGCAGCCTTGCATGTCACAACTGACGTGGTTTCGCGCGAAACATGTTCACGTGTACGTAGTAGTAGCCTTGGAAGGAATGACCACCTTCCTCACGCGACCCTTCCTTACCATCATACCTATACCTTATTTTTCTGTACAAAGTTTAGATATGTTATTTGGCCCTCTAAGTAACTTCAATTAAGAAAACTATCAATAAATTCCTTGTTATTTCCATTCCTCCCAGAGTTGGTATGCATCATTTTATAATACATTGGAACCCTTGTTGTCCATGATTTGTTGCTCCTCCTCAACTGTGGTAAACTGAAGGGCCGGAGGGGAAAATTCAGAAATGACCAAAGTACCAAATTTACATTACTGTACTTATAAATTCTCAAGTGCTACGTAATTTTTTATTGCCTCATTTGTAGAGTAGATAAATAAGAAAACATCTCTCGATTCAGTGTCACTGTTAATTCATCAGTTCCAGTAGCATTTAGTGCTAAGAGCAGCCTTTACATATTTCTTGTACATAGAGTTTTATTGATTTTTTTGTTCATAGGCGATTTACATTCTTTGCTATTGGAACCTTTTTGAAAAAATATATTTGTGTGAGTCGGTTTTGGCTTAATTGAGGTGACATAGAAACCTCCAACCTTTAAACGGAATATTATGTCCTGGTCATCGAGATTCTCTACTTTAAATTCATTTCTCCCGCACTCGTCAACCTTTACACTCAACCTCTATACCGACTACCAGGCAGTGGGCCCCGCCACTTCCCTCTCTCCTCCACACCGGCGCGTGGGCTCCGCCACTCCCCCTCTCTTTCCCCCCTTCCATAGTTCTCTCCGCCGCTCTCTCCCCCCTCCCCTCAGTTCTCTCTGCCGGAGCTCACAGGGCCGGCTGGCGGCGCTGCTCCCTCTCCGCCCCATCCCTCGCCGCGTCTCATCCTCCTCCCACGCGCTCGCCTGGATCTTGGCGGAGCTCCGGCCTCCGTGCCCTCCAATCCCTCATTCGCGCCCTCCCCTGCTCCCTCCGTCGGGGGCGCGAGGTGAGGCGAGCAGGCGGCACCGCGCCCTCCTCCCAGTGCACGGAGGTGGCGTGGCCTGAGGTCGCCCGACCTCGTCGTCTTCTTCGTCTCCTCCGGTGTGGCGGACCCGACCTCGAGCTTCTGTACCGCCGGCGCAGCTTCTCCACCTCGAGCTCTAGGCGGGGATGGAGCCGATCGAGCGCCGCCCCCTCCCTCCCTTGCTCCCTCCGTCAGCGACACTCCTCCTCCCGATTCGTGCAGCGGTGGCAGGGGCCATGGCGGATGGAGCTCCATGGCGGCGCTGCTGTTGAGGAAGCCGGGCTCGGAGCCAGTGCCGGCCTCCTCCACGCGGCGCAATCGGAGGAAGCGGCCGACCCGCGGCACAACCGGAAAAAGTGACGGCGGAGGAGGACCCGCTCCTCCCCTCTGCTAGTCTTCCTCGCCGGGTCGAGCTCACGGATCTTGGCTGAGGCAGCCGCGTCCGGGCCGAAGCGGTGGAGTCGAGGAGGGCGGAGCAGAGGAGGCCGAGCGGCCGCCCCCTTCCCACCCCTCTCTCCGGGAGTGCGATCAAGGCGAGAGGGAGCGGCGGCGCGGGCGGGCTCCTCCCTCTCCTCTTCCCCTCTCTCTCCCTGCCGTCCTCCTCCTCCTGCGCCGGCCTCGACCTTCGGCGACAGCTCGGACGCGGCGGCGGGGCTCCAACGGCGGCGGCCTCCTCCCTCTCCCCTTCCATCCACTTTCTCCCCGCTCTACAGTGGTTGGGCGCGCGCGCGGGTGTGCGGGCCCCACGCCGACGTGGCTGGTGCCGATCCGCTTTCTCTCTCTGGGAGTCCCGGTCAAGCGCCTGACCTAGGAGGTACTGAAACCCTCCTAGGTCGCCACTGCAGGCCGAAAAACGGGACCCCGCACGGCATGCACGCCAGGTGCCGCATCCCGTGCGGGCTCCCAGGTCCTGTGTAAGAGAGTTGGGCTTGGCTGGCGCAGAGAGAAAGAAGTGAAGCGGCCTGCGTGTGATGGAGAGAAGCAGAGCAAGATGGGCCGAGCCAGGCCGAAAGGGAGGATGGAAGGAGAATGGGTCCGAGGGTAGTTTGGAAAAGGGGAAAAGTGTTTATGGAGAGGTTCTAATCAAGGGTTTGGATGAGATTAAAGGCTCTAAAAGAGTGTTTAGAATTTAGGTTGAATTACATATCAAGGAGTTTGTTTCCACCAAAAGATTCACACAAACAAAAAGGCTTGACACTAAACACTCCAAAATACATATGGTGAGTTTCTATTGCATTGTTTTTCAAAGAAATTGTTTTACATGGGTGTTTGAGAAAAGAAATGGCAAAACAAATTTTAGTTCATTAGAAAATTTCAAATAGCATAAAAGGTTTAGTGGTTCTAAAGATGAGGCAAAACACAGGGTGTCACAACATCGATACAATGGATGTTGGAAAAGACTAGGTACTGGCCCGTGCGTTGCTACAGGCAAAACTATAATTTTAAGTAGAATATGCTATTGTTACAAATTTTATTCAAAACTAAAATAACTAATTACACGTTTCTCGTAAAAACATTTCTAATATAATATTACTCGTCTTCATTCACCATGTGCATGCGAATAAAATATTGCTAAGGCATCAGGTTTTTTAAATTATTTATAAGAACATCTTAGTATGCCAGGTTAGTATCATATTTCTTGATAAATAGTTACACTGTTGTGTTGGACATTGAATAATTAAAAATAAAAATGGGCTACACTGTTGAATGATATGGGATTTTAAATTTTGATTGTGAATCAAAATATATAGTAAGCCAACACATGTACAATCATTAAGCAAATGATTCTTTCGAGATATCACCACAATTTATAAAGGTAACACACTTCTGATGGCCTCTGAGATTGCATGCCGTAGTCCAGAACCTCAAAAGATTTCCTTCACTATTCTTGTATTTTCCACATACTGGTAGAGAAAGACGCATCTGCACCGGTTGGGAAACCCCTTCAGCACCGGGTTCCCAACCGGTGCTAATCTTTCGGTGCTAAAGGGTCCAACCTTTAGCACCGGGTCAAATACCCGGTGCTAAAAGTTGTTTTTAGCACCGGGTGACAATACTAACCGGTGCTAAAGAAATTATGCATAAAAAAATTAAATGGTTCCTCCTACTTCTCATCCCTCTCTCTTCTCTTTATTTTGTTCTTTCCAGCACCCTATCTTTCTCCTCTGTTCATGTTCTTCAAGAACAAACAAGAACCGAATAAAAGAGACAAAGGGTGAGAAGAAAAATGAGAGAGAAAAAGATGGGAAGTAGAAAGAAACTTCACTAGAATTACAATAAATGTATCTGAATCAAATTTACAACCAACATTTACATCCAACATTTACAAAAAGAAACAAGAACTACTCTTATCAAGATTCAACACAGAGAAGATTTAGAACAGAGAGGCGAATACTACAAAAAATACAACAGATTCTAGTGCCTGCAATCACGCCCGCGCCGCCTGCGCGCCGCCAGCGCCTGCCCGCGCGGCTGCGTGCCCGCGCCGCCTGCACGCCGCCTGCACCCGGTGTTAATGGGTAGGTTTTAGCACCGGATTTTACTACCATCCGGTGCTAAAACCTTCCTACCTCCTCTCTATCCTGTCTTTCAGGCTCGTAGCTATTAGACCCGGTGCTAAAGCTCTATTAGCACCGGGTTCAAAAATAGCCCCTGTTTATATGATCCGCGGATGCCTCATTCTCTCAAATGCTTTCTATGGCATTCAAGAGTCACCATTGGCGAACATGATAGCCAAGAATCCGCTATTCTTGTAGCGTTATTATTATTTATGTTTTGTACATATTTATTTTCAAATATTTTGGCAATAATATAATGTTTTGTTCCTCATGTACAACATGTTGTTTCATACGACATTTGTTCTATAAATTTGGGTTATTTGTTTAGATTAGATGCATAGAAATATCGTAGAATAGACATATAGAATTTTTGGTTGGGAAAATATTCATTTTCTAATCCTTCTATTCGTAAACCGTGCTAGCTGCAGCTGCAGGTGAAGCTTTGCCCAAAGCACGAATGCACAATGGAGATATTGGACGAACTTAGGGGGTGTTTAAATTTTTGAAATGGAATCTTTCATTTTTTTAGAATCACATGGTACAGGAGTAGACGCTCACCAACACGCACGTACACTCGCCTCTACGAACACACGCACGCAACCCTACCCCAATGAGCACCTCCAAAAGACTGATCCGGCAAATTCTCGAGATTGACGAAGTCACCACTGGTGCATCGGGATCGATGGGTGCGTCGCCTACCATTGAAAGAATAGTGCCGGTTAAATCCTTCGAAAATGCGAGCATCAGTGCCAGGTCGAGGATTTGAACCCTGGTGGGCAGTTTCCACTACAAGGACCGTTACTAGCTGAGCTGCGTGCAGTTCGCGAAACTTTCACATTTGAAGTATTAAAATTAAACATAGACTAATTACAAAACTAATTACAGATTCCATCCGTAAATTGTGAGACAAATCTATTAAACTTAATTAATCATTTATTAGCACTACTGTAGCAATTTATTATCTAATGATAGATTAATTAGGATCAAAAAATTCATATTGCAATTTACAAGAGATTTGTGAAATGTGATTTTTTTGAATTCATTTAATAGGCCACGCATGCGCGCAAACATTGATGTGTAAATATTTTGATAGGAACTAAACACCCCCTTAACCTAGAATGCTAGCACTACTACAGAAACCGTTAACCTCATCGGCCCATACGAAGCGGGCCAAAATGACCTGCTTAGTTTAAGTCATTGTAAGCAGTGTGACCAGTGCTTTTTAGAATAAGTCCTTCATACGAAGCAGTGCAAGTCATGAGCAATCTCCAATATGTAAACAAAGCGATGCATAATAAAACCAGTTAGAATGATTGGTCATCCTAAATGGTGCATTTAATGTTGGCTAGAATATTCGTTTACCGAAGCGGTTTTGTTTTGAACCGATTCTTTTGGAATTTAAAACGCTTTTGAATTGGAAGTTGAAGCAGAAGTGCGCGTACGTGTGAAACCGAGAGGATCTTCTTCATTTTGGGATACAAGTTGAAATTGATCTATCTTCTTCATCTTGCGAAACAAGTTGAGCGCAATCGCTCTCTTCTCCTTTGATTATAAATAAATCTCCATGGGTCTCCTGTGTTCCTCACACTACATATCCAGCCACGACGCAAAGAATAGATCTTTTCTGGTCTCTACCCCTTCTCAGTTTACCTTTCGAGTAGTATGGTGGTACAATCACTAAGGGAATCTTTGAGAGGAAACCGTCAGCGGCCAAGATGGAGGAGTTTTACTGTCTTTGATCACCATCTTGCAATCCCCTTAGGGACGATTTATCAGATCCGGCAACGATGAACAAAATCATCGTTTGATCGGCAACGATGAACAAAATCAGCCTTGTACCTTTTCTTTTAACACTTTGTAATAAACCTTATGTAATGATCCATATTTGATCCATAAAGAGTTAGATATATCATGTTTTTTTCTTTTCTTTGTAACAATCTTTATGTAATGAGTCATCTTTGATCAGTAAATAGGTAGATATATTATGTTTTTTTTCATTTTTTAAAATTTTTATGGACTCATTCTAAGCAGAATTGATAGGTGTGACTCTATTTTTTTTACTCAACCTGCTTCTTCGTTCATATCTCCTTCCTCTGTTCCCCTTCTTTTTTTGTCCATTTTATTTGCAAGGAAACCACAAGAGGGCCATGGAGGTGCGGGCGACCATGGAGGCATGGGTAGGGAGGCACTTCCTTGGATTGTGGCCATGGCCACCTCCAATTCGCCATGAGCTAGTCTCGCAACGGGTGATGGATCAGGTTCGGGTCATGCCCGGAGATCAGATTCGCGTCGCTATCGCCCACGTTTCACTCCGACTCCAGGGACGACGTCATCGCCAACGACAAGCCAATCCATTCAACACCACTAGCTTCATCGTCAACTATATCCTCGGCCTTACCGCTCCAAGATAGCAATGGCAGATGACTTTTTCGACCACACCTTCTACGTGCGGCTGGAGCCGTCTGAACTGCAGCTGCCTCGCCCACTCCCCAAGCTAGATCTGTAGATCTGTTGTTGCTAGTTGGTATGGAGGACAATGAACAATATGACAGTGATATTTTCTTTTTTATTTCGTCTTCTGTTTTATTTTTTTAACTTTATATTACTTATTCTAAGCGACGTAAACTGCACCGCCTCATACTAAGCGGCCCATTGTACGCCGCTTAGAATGAGGCGCTGTTATAAATAAGCCACACCGTTTCGACAGCGACCAAACCGTATCCACTCGCCTCCGCCCTCCGCGTCCACTGTAGCCCTGGCGCGTCGACTGCTGTATTGTAGCTTGGCCGCGTCCTCCTCGTTCTTTGCATAGTGTCCACCCTCGACGCAAGGGCCAAGACTGCAGCAGCCCAGGCGGCCATAGTAAGCCACGTCGCCGACTTCGTCGCTTGCAATGAGGGTGCCTCAGCGGCGCAGGAGGCTTTCCTCCGCTCCTTCGCCGCTGCCACCACCGGATCTACGGCCGCCTTGACAGGGTCCACGGCGGAGTCACAGAAAGCGGTGGCCTCCGCCGCCCTCGCCGCCACGGATCGGGTCGCCTCCGTCGTGTTAGATACACAACCGTGTGAAGGCATCCTTGGCTGCGGATCTAGCCCGTGTTGTCTCGGATCTGGTCCGCGACTTTTCCACCAGATGCCGTTGCCTCCCCTTCGATCGTGACCTCCGCCGGGATAGTAGCGGCCACAGTGGCGCCAGGATTACCACCACCACAGCAACAGCGGTGTAATCCGGCGATGTAAGCGCCATGGGATTACATTATTTTGACGTTATGAACGAATTGCCCATTTTGGTCCATTTAGCTAGGCTATGTCGTTCCTTAATTATGCTTACCACTAGCTAGTTATGTGAGATGAACCGCCTGTTAAATTTGTGATTAGTTTGTGTTATATCTGCGCTAATACTATTTATATGTAATTTAGCCTCTCTAGTGATGAAGTCAAAGTAATACCTAGTGAACTCTGGATGAAGTCTCGATCTAGTTATGAACTGTTAAGTGATGAACTGAATTATATTGATACTGAATAGGTATCCAGCTAGATTCTGTGTTTGTTGTGAACGTCTAGCACATTCACGTTCACATTCTGTTGAATGTGAATTTGCTGTGTGTGCAATTCATTCATAACGATCCATATATAATTAGCTAGTATTCATTCGAGATCAATTGACTGAAACGAACGTGTTATTTTTTTAAACATGTGTGCCATCATCCTAACCGGCGTTAGTTAAACCGGTAGCAATAGGTTAATAATACGACACGGCGCTAAACGAACCAATTAGTATACGTAGTCAAACGCTCCCGCGCTAAACAAATTGATTCAAAATAGAAAATTATTCTAAGCGGTGCGAAGCACGTCGGCACGTTTATGGCATCGAAAAAACGGAAGTGTCGCCGGTGCCGACACGGATGAGGCTTTCGCGCCGCTTAGGGATAATGGTTTCTGCAGTAGTGTAGCTGCAGCTGCAGGTGAAGCTTTGTCGAAAGCATGAATGCACAATGGTGATTGTCCTAGAACTTCCACGTCAATGCAAGTACTATGTTTGATCTGTATACCTGCATACATATTTGTTCTAAGATTCCAGTACTGTGATGTCTCTGCTGGACAAATGATTGACTTTCCTATATTAAATCGCAAACCTAATGAGCTGCCGCCTGTCGATAAAGAGTTGCACAGTGTCGCTCGTGGTCGTGGGTCTCGACTCTCGCGGGGCTTCCTACAAAACAACTCGGACTCGGAGAAAAGCCATCGGCGTCCCGCATAACGAGTCGGAAACCAGGGACATATCCTTGGTAATATAAGCAAAACTAACTCTCGGGCTTGGGTTCAAAGGCTTGCGCGTAGACACGTACGGGTACGGCTCTTGTAACAGAACGGCGATTTTCAGCACAACGACTCTTTCCAATGATTTCGGGGCGGAAACTGATCACCTCGGCTAGCCTCGTAATGCTGCTACTACTGGCCATTGCGGGCGCTCTAGTGGTTCCACGCCTATAGCTTCTGTCCGACCAAGACATTGACAAAGCCAAGCCAAAGGCCGATCTCTCGTTGATGGCGGCGTCGGATATAACCGACGTGAACATGGGAAGCTCGAGGGAAGCCATGAACTGGCACAGTGACGATCAGAGATTGAGATCCTGGCAGAATTCTAGTGATGCTTTGCAATTTCTGAATTTTGCCAAGGTGAATGGTACACGATATTTTTTCGGCAAGAGACAGCTAAGGTTGGATTTCTATTGTGGTTGTATGGATTAAGTCATGGCTGGAAAACTCTACTTTAGTACCGGTTTCCCCACTAGTACTCGCACTTTAGTGCCGGTCACGTTGCTTGGTACTATACTGTGTGCCACATGGCGTGGCCAGGGAGGCAGTACTAATTGTCTTTTTTTTCCTTCTTTTATTTATCTTTCTTTTTCTTCTTTTTCTTTTTTGTTTAATATGTATTCGTATTTGTACTGCGTATTTCTATTTGCACCCTTTGCATATATGAGAAATATTATATTAATATATTATATACATCTAAACAATTCATATGTCGGTGATATTATCTCCGTCAGTCTTCCACGGGGTAGCCCACGGAAGTGATTTGTAATGTAGGGAAGATCGCAAAGATCGGAAGCTAGATGGTTAGGATGGACAGACACAGGGGTTTATACAGGTTCGGGCCGTCGACTCGACGTAATACCCTACGTCCTGTTTGGGGTGTTGTATTGCTTAGATTGTGATTCGAGTTGGCTCGAGTCGTGGTTCAGATGTTGGATTGTCTTTGAGGGGGTCCCTGCCCGCCTTATATATCGGGGGGCAGGGTTACAAGTCGGTTTGTATCCGATCCTATCTCTAAGAATCCTTTCCTTTTTACAATAATTCCTATTCCAACTAGGATTTCTCCTTCCAGATCCTTCCTCCGTGCGCCGACTTGTCCCGCACGTCTTCAGGTCCAGAACGGTGAGGTGGGCCGCCCCCTTTTGGTGGGCTGCCTGGCTTGCTCGTGAGGTACCCAGGTACTATATCCCCCACAGTAGCCCCCGAGCACTTCTTGGCCGATCGTTGGCTTGTAATTGTTCCATCTTTTCTTGCATGATTCGAATGCTCCAGGTCATCTAAGATCTCATTCGAGTGGTTTCGAAGAAGATCCGAGTGGTTTCAAGGAAGATCCGAGCGGTTTCAAGGAAGATCCGAGTGGTTTCTCAGACGTTCCTGAAAACAATCTTTCAATTTCAGTCAAAGTGAGGGGAAGGAGTGCTCTTTTTCACGACGCGACAGCGAAGTGAATACACTGAAGTGAATACACTTAGCCCCCGGGCTTTGGGCAATTTTAGAATGAAATTGGCCAAAGGTCTTCAACTTTTATCCATCTGTGTCTTGATTTTCAATGGTGTGCACCTCCAGGTGCACCCATTGGGTGTAGCCCCCGAGCCTTGAGTAGAATAGAATATTCTGGTCGAGGGTCAAAAATAAATATTATGAATCTCTTTTTGAACTTAATCCATCAATGGTGTGCACCTCCAGGTGCACCCATTGGGTGTAGCCCCCGAGTCTTGTTACGACCAGCATGATCGTGTCAAGACTCTGAAAGCTATGAATTCCGACTGATTTTTCAGCCCCCATGCCTCTGGACATGGATTTTAGATAATCTTTTCCTTCAAGGGCTTTTTTGTTTCCCCTTTATAAGGATTTTGTCCTCAAGTTCTTTGAACTCGGCATGACTTCCGAGTCGTGTCCCACGACTCAGCTTGACCATATGGTAAGCCATCTTCTCACAAGACTTATACTTGTCAGCATTTGACCCAAATTTCTGAGTCAATTTAGCGATAGTATCGCATGCCTTACGTAAAAAATCAGTTGCGAGGTCGCAATATTAATTGCAAAATCAAGTCTGGTCGTCGACTAATTTTAGCCTCACGACCGAGTGGTTTCTGCCCCTTGAACCCTAGCTCAGGAACCCACAGATTTATAATCGTAACAGAACCGAAAGGTCGTGCTATATTTCAGCCCGTTAGGCCCATTATTCCTAAAAGTCCGTTGCGTCCTTAACTGTCGCCTTACGGAAGGCGAGATATCGCGAGATATCGCGATTCCCTATCGCATCTTTGAATTCAAAGCGACGGGACGTGCCTGCGTCGGTTGAGTTCCCGAGACAAGCGCCGCGCCGCGCGCGGGAGGAACGGTTCCTTTCTTTATAAGCCATCCCCGCCGCATTCTTCTTCCTTTACTTGCCATTTGCCTTCCCCGACGCTCCAGTTCCCTTTGCGCCAGAGCAAAACCCTAGATCTGCTCCCGCACCCTTCTTCCTCGCTCTTCAGCACCAATCACTGCCATGGCGCCCAAGAGGAAGGAAGCCTCGAAGCGGAAGGAGAAGTCACCAGCGAGGGCCCGGTCGTCCAAGGGCAAGGCCGTCGCCGAGGTCGCCGTCGATCGGGCCGCCGAGTGGAGGGAGTCCATCACCTCCACCAGGCGCCTCGAGCAGCACGTCATGGATGGCGTCCTCCCCGATCAGCAAACCGCCGAGTGGCGCGCCGCCGCCGGTGAGTCTTTCCCCACCCCAAACTCCTCTGATTTGGTGGTGTTCGAATCTTTTTTTCTTCGTGGTCTTGGCTTGCCCGCGCATTCTTTCCTCCGCGGGCTGCTGCATTACTACGGGATCTGCCTCTGCGCATTGAATCCCAACTCTATCCTTCACATCGCCATCTTCATCAACCTCTGTGAGGCCTATCTTGGGATAGAGCCTCACTTCAATCTCTTCATTCATCTTTTTCTTCTTAAGCCTTATCCCCGCACCGACTGCCCACTAGTAGTCGGGGGCGCCGGACTCCAACTCCGCGAGGGTCGAACTCGGGAGTATTTTGACATCCCTTTCCTTACCTCCAATAAGGGGTGGCAGTCCGAGTGGTTTTACGTAGGAAACCACTCGCCTGCCATCTCTCCAGAAATCGATTCTCGTCCTGTCCCCTCCCAATCCTGGACCGCTCTTCCCAAGGAGAGTGAAATGGACCAGGTTCGGGAGCTCCTGGGTCTTATTACCCAGTTGAAGGACAGAGGATTGTCTGCCGTCGGAGTGGCAGCCAACTTCGTTCTACGCCGGGTCCAGCCCCTCAAGCAGCGGGCTCACCCGGCGTATGAATATTACGCCGAGGGGGACAACACGCGCGAAGCCCCCGAGCGCGTCGACAAAGTCCAAGCCGTCGCTCGGCTTGGCAAATTCTTCGCACCTGGAACGTCGCTGAGGACTACTGACTGTCCTCCGGCGTTCAGCTTGGGAAATCCACGCCCTGAGGTATTTAGTCAGTTTGTTCCTGTTTTTATTTCAATTCCACCCATTGGGTGTAATCTCAAAACTGAATCCAATATTTGCAGGATCGAGTTGCCTTTGTATCCATCCCTCCTTTGCCTGAGATGCCAAAGGGAGTGGATCAGCCTCGTCGGCGCAGGGCCGTTGGATCTGAAGAAGCAGTCGGGGAAAGTGAGAGTGATCTGCATGACTCGGATATCACTCTATCATCCTCTCCTTCCCCCGATGTGCAATCTCCGAGTGGTGGGAAGGCTGCTCCTGCTCTGAAGAAGCGGAAGATCTCCACAGGGATCGTGTTCAGGGATGCGCCCAGCCGCCGGCAGCTCCTTATATCTGAGTCGTCTGACTCGGAGAAGGATGAAGCTGGCATCGCCGAGCCGTCTCTCCAGCCGTCAATCACGAGCTCGGAGCAGTCTCCCCTTGCAGTGATGCCTCTGAGCGCTGCAAGTCCGAGGGACCTCCCTTCCCCGACTCGGAGAGGAAAGCGCCTGAGAATGCGCGTTTCTACTCTGTAAGTATCCTTGTCTTGTCTTGATTTCCTTTATGTTCTTTGTTAATGATCCATAAATGCTTTTTGTAGCACGCCGTCTGAGGTCCCCTTCTCGGGTCCTCCGCCTCAGTCGGCGATTGAGACCGCAGCCCCTACAATCCAAACTCCAGAGGTGCCGATCCACTCGGCTGATCTTCTCAGCGATCAACCTGTGGGTCCGCTACCCGAGTCGCAACGGGAGCCAACCCCGCCACCGCCGAGTCCTGTACCAGCGTCGCCGACTCCTCCGCCAGTCCCACAAGGCAGCCCCCAGCATGCTGCTGCAGTTGAACCGACTGCAGCAGTGGAGGAGCCCCGGACTGCGACGGTCGAGATAGCTGCTGTGGCGGTCGGCGTCCAAGGTGGTGGTGGTCCCCTGACTCCTCTGGAGGAGTTCCTGTCCCTTCATCGTCGCATGGGCCATATAGCCAAGGTACTTCCCGAACTTCTTATCTTGTTGATATCAAATACCATTGGCATATTGATTCATATTATCTTCTGACTTGTTTTTGCAGGACTTAGCTGCTGATGCCGAGGCTAAAGCCTTGGTTATCCAAGAGTTAACTTCTGCAGTTGCTAAGGCCGACTCCTTGGTGGCCCGAGTGGCTGAGCTCGAAGCTGATGCAGTCGAGCGACAGGCTGAGTTGGAGGAAGCCCAGCGTACCACCCGCGATTTATGCGGGGAGGTAGAGCAGGCTAAGCTCAACGAAGCCCAGGCCGTGCACGAGCTCAGAGGTATGTTCTTCCTTATTTGTTTTTCTGTCAGACATGAAAATTTATTCAGATCTAACCTTTTTTAGATTATCGATATCGGACTATGTCCCAATTCGCAGAGCTCACTGCCAAGGTGGCCCGGCTGCAAGGCGAGGCTGAGGCGCTGCGCGCTGAGAAGACAGCGCTGGAGGATGCTATCCGAGTGGTGGCGGAGGAGATCGAGCCGGAGGCGTCATCGTCTTCAGCTTCCATCCTCGACCGCGTTCGGGCGCTCCCACGCTACTTCCGGCGACAGCTCTGCTCCATCAGCCAAGCTAGCTGTGGCCATGTCCTGGCAGTGCTCAAGTCGCTGTTCCCGGCGTCAGACCTGGAGCCACTCGGCCACGGGTATGCTGCCGGGACATCTGAAGATGACGTGGGCAGACTGCTCCATGAAGTCGAGCCCATCGCCAACGCCCTGTCCAAGGACGTTGTTGACGACTCGATGAAGCGGCCCCGTCTGGTGCTGGCGACCCTGCAGAGTAAACAAAAATATTTGTAGTATGTGGTCGAACCAGTACTGTTTTTGAACAATGTATAAATTATCCTTCTTGTATATAAGTTTTTGTTGGTCTACAACTCCCTTTCTTTCTGCGCTAGCCTTAATTTCTGAGTGGTTGACCTGTTACGGAGTAGATTAGCCTCGTTGGTCTCAGTCTCATGCCGCAGAGTCTTTGTCGTACGTTTAGAGCTTTGACTTGGCGAGTACTTTCCCTCTCGATTTAAGGTTTGTTCCCCTCATACTTTATGTGCGTGACGCGAAAGAGGAAATGCGAGTAGTAGAAATAGATGAAAGATGAAATCAACTTTATTGATAACTCATTGTAAACAAGCCGAGTCGTAACTGGGGGTGACTACCCTCCAAAATCACTCGGAAAAAATAAATCTAAAAAATATAGAAAACAAATACATAACTGATTCAGGCGTAGAAGCGTTGCAAGTGCTCGATGTTCCACAGATTTATTGATGTAGGCGCCCTATTGCGTCCAGGGTCAATTGATCCATGCGCGCTTGCATTATCCTCTGGTAGGTCGCGCTGGCGTTTTTCAGACCGAAAGCCAAAGGAGCACCGATCGATGTGACGAACGGAGTTTTTATCTGCTCGTTAGGCTCCAGGTCTGTCTGGCTATAGATTGGATAGCTGTCGAGAAAGCAGAGCAGGGTAGAGCCTGCCGTGGAGTCTGACTCTGACCCGATGATGGCCGTCTTCTTTGGGTCGTCCAGGTCCAAGGAGATCCTCTTCAACTCCGTCTCCTTGCTTGGCGCGATGGCTTCTCTTGCTGGCTTCTTGGTGGGGATCTCTAGAGCGTCCTTGTCCACCTCCTGTGATGCAGCCAGTACTTGTTCCATGCGCTTGGACATGTCCAGGGCGGCTGCCGCGTTGAGAGTTTCCTGCTCGCATGTGTATGCGACTCGGACGTCTCCCAAGACGGTGATTACGCCTTTCGGTCCTGGCATCTTGACCTGCAGGTAGACGTAGTGAGGAATCGCCATGAACTTGGCGAGCGCCGGCCTCCCAAGGATGGCGTGGTATGCAGTTTCAAAGTTCGCCACCGTGAACTGCATGTGCTCGGTCCGGTAATTATTCCGGTCTCCGAAAGTGACGGGCAGCGTGATGTGCCCGAGTGGTTCTGCCCCCTCTCCCGGTATCAAACCATAGAATGCGGATTGGGGGGGACTCAGATCGAGAGTAGTCAGGCCGAGCTCCTTCAATGTGTTAGCAAAGAGGATGTTCAAGCCACTGCCACCGTCGACTAGTACCTTGGTGAGCCGGACGTTGCGGATCGTCGGGGCTACTACCAAGGCATGGGACCCGGGCTTCGGTATGAAGTTTGGATGATCCTCCCGGGTGAATGTGATCGGAACTTCCGACCACTTGAGGTACTCAGGTACCGGTGGCTCCCTCGCATGCATGACCTGGCGATGAGTGAGCTTCTGCTGGCGTCTTGACTCGAACTCTGGTCCGCCGTAAATCATGCGGACCACTCGGTCGGCTTCCTGAAAGTCATTATCAGGCTCGTCGTTTCGCCTGTCGTCTCGCGGGGAACCATCGTTCCTCTTTCTGTATGGGGGGCCTCTGTCGCCCCTGGTGAAGGCTCGCTTGAGCCCATAGCACTCTCGAGCCGAGTGCTTGTGCTTGTGGTATGGGCATTGCTCATCGAGCATGCGCTGGAAGTCCTCTGGAGTTACCCGGCCTCTGGACCGGTCCAGGGCGGCGACCATATCTCCCTCGCTCTTCTTCTTGCGAGGTTGGTTGTCATTGCGTCGATGATCGTCGTGTCGTTCTTCGTCGTCACGGCGGTCGCGTTTGCGAGTCGTCTTATTCTCTTCTTCCCAGCGGCTTCTAATCTCGCTGAGTTGTTCTCTTTCCGCGATCTCGGCGTCCGCCCACGTGCTAGCGACCCGGAACATGTCATTGACAGTCGCGGGTGGCTTCCGAGTCCACTTATGGATCAGTCTTCCATCGGAGATGCCACGCTGAAAAGCTGACATCACCTCCTGATCCGTGACGTCCGTGATGGAGTTGCGCTTTTCCGAGAACCTGCGGACGAAGTCGTGCAGAGTCTCGTTTTTGCGCTGCCTGATCTGACCGAGGAGCCGCTTGCTCCCGGGCCTTTCCCAGGTACCGAGATAGTTACCGACGAAGAGTGCGGTAAGCTGATCCCAGTTGTCGATGGCGTCCTGCGGGAGCCCTGCCAGCCAGTTGCGGCAGTCCTTGGTGAGCATGATGGGAAGGTAGTTCGCCATCACGTCCTCGTCGCCGCCAGCCGCTTGTACGGCGGTGTAGTAGATCTGAAGCCATTGAGATGGATCAGATTTCCCGTCGTACTTGTCGATGTCCGACAGCTTGAAGCCTCTGGGCCATGTTACGCTTCTCAAGCGCTCGGTGAACGACTGGAATCCGCCGATCCGACCTCTAGGGCGGGAATCGCTCGGACCCGATCCGTCAGTTGTCCTTGGGGGAGTGCTGTCCCTCCTGCGATCCCGATCCCTGGGCGGGGAACGGGTCCTCCGATAGTTCCGAGTCCTGGGTGGAGTTCGGTCCTGTCGGTAGGCTCTGCTGC
Organism: Urochloa ruziziensis; assembly: GCA_015476505.1. Taxonomy (NCBI): domain Eukaryota; kingdom Viridiplantae; phylum Streptophyta; class Magnoliopsida; order Poales; family Poaceae; genus Urochloa; species Urochloa ruziziensis. The sequence continues at coordinate 66,163,084 of CM027121.1, forward strand.
GCGGTGGAGTCCGATTTCTCGGTGGAGTCGGCCGCCTGGGTGGCGGAAGCATTCGTTGTCGACCACCATTGTTGCCGCGCCTTGGGCTACCGGAGAGGTCAGAGTAGTCTGACTCTGTCGAGTAGCCGCTTCTGTTGGGGTTATGACGGGGATTTCCATGATCCCGATCATACTCTTGGCGCCGTCGGAGTTCTTCGCGATGGCGCTCTTCAGTGCTGTTGGTAATGATGTCCCTTGCATCTCGATCTCTGTTGATCGTGGTGCGGAGGTCTTCATCACGACCCGATCCGCCGCCGGCCCGGTGTCGAGATGAACCGGGTTCAGGAGCGTCGGTGGTCGTTCTGCCTTGCATCTGGTGAACCTGGACGGAGGCGGCCTGCACGAGAGCCCTTACCTTTTCCAAGCCCGGAGTGTTGGGCGGTAGCCGATTGATTTCCTCGTTGATAGTAACGAGGTTCTGGACCGGTGTCTCGTAGACTTCGTGTCCGTTGAACTCGAACGTGCCGTCGCGCATCAAGTTCCGGGCGCTCCTCCGTTCGTGTTGATCGCGTTGGCGACGATGATCTTCAGAGCGAGGCTCCTGGAGTCGAGCAGTACCAGATCCTGACGCGGCGGCTCCGTGAGGTCGTGCGGCTCTGCGAGTCGCCCGACTGGCATTGCGTCCTCGACGCTGGTTCCTGGCTTCGGTCGTCTCCTCAGCAGGAGTGACCTCATCTTCTGAGACAGGATTGGTCGGCGTTGCTGGCGCCACCATGTAACAATATGATCCGACTCCTTCTTGCGCGAGGTAGTCTTCCTCGGACTCGGAGAAGTCGGAAGTGGGCGTGTAACGCTCCAAACTACTCGGAGTCAATTCTCCGAGTGATCCTAGTAGTTCCGGCTCTGTAGAGGCATCGGACACAGTGTATCCTTCCGGCAGATCGTCTAGGATTGAGGGTCCCAGAAGATCTAGGCCGTAGGAGTCGCTCCCAGAGAAGTAATCATCCGACTGGACGATGTCCTTCATCTTTTGCTTCCGAGCAAGCGCGCAAAAGCCAGGGGTCTGAACAGCAATGACCTCAGGGCTCTGGACGCATGTGGGTTGAGCGTTTACGCTCTGCGATGATTCGGCGACGCGACTCTCAGGAGTCGGATCGGAACCGAGTGATGGTAGATCTGTTCCCGACTGGTTTGTCTTCGCGTTCTGCGAAGGACTCAGCGGGGTAGATCCGGCACAATCAGAGGCGATTGGACCGGATTGGGCCGTGATGGCCGAAGTCGGCGCCAGAGAGGAGACCTCCGTGGCGTCCGTCGCATCCGCCGCCTGGGTATCCAAGGCGGTGGTGGTGATGACGTCCCCGAACTGGATCTCGACTTCGTCGACGTCCGGGAGGTTGCAGCTGTCCAAGATCTTGACGCGATCCATCGAGCTTACCAGATTGATCTCGGCGATATCCCCTACCTGGCGCGCCACTGTCGGTGATATTATCTCCGTCAGTCTTCCACGGGGTAGCCCACGGAAGTGATTTGTAATGTAGGGAAGATCGCAAAGATCGGAAGCTAGATGGTTAGGATGGACAGACACAAGGGTTTATACAGGTTCGGGCCGTCGACTCGACGTAATACCCTACGTCCTGTTTGGGGTGTTGTATTGCTTAGATTGTGATTCGAGTTGGCTCGAGTCGTGGTTCAGATGTGGATTGTCTTTGAGGGGGTCCCTGCCCGCCTTATATATCGGGGGGCAGGGTTACAAGTCGGTTTGTATCCGATCCTATCTCTAAGAATCCTTTCCTTCTTTACAATAATTCCTATTCAACTAGGACTTCTCCTTCCAGATCCTTCCTCCGTGCGCCGACTTGTCCCGCACGTCTTCAGGTCCAGAACGGTGAGGTGGGCCGCCCCCTTTTGGTGGGCTGCCAGGCTTGCTCGTGAGGTACCCAGGTACTATATCCCCCACATCATATGACACTTCAAACATTATAAGTATTTCGAGTATCTGAGATATTACATAGCATCATCTTCAGGAGCATCCTTGTATGGATTTTGTGCTTACAATTGAATATTCATAGAATTCCCCATTGGGATTTATTACCTCATCGAGCAGGAATCCACATAGTTGTTCTTGAATTTCCCTTGCTCATTCCGATTCGATGAGGTCTTCTTTTCATTTTCCAATACTGCACATTCAAATCAAATCCATGAGCAGAATGAAAAATAATCACTTAAAAATAATCATCAGAATTTATTGTGCATAGGTACCGTGAATGCGGCTGGAATAATCAGCCGGTCTGGGCTTACAAAACTGGCTCAAGAACTCGCAAAATTAGGTCATGTAACATTCTAGTGTTTTTTATGAAATAATTACACTAGATGAGAGGATTATATCATACCGGAAAGTTAGTGTTGAAATGAAGTTCGCCTCTTTGGTCGACTACCCCTATGTGGATTCTAAGTGAGCCCATGCATTGTTAATGGGGTGTATGATGTTTTGGTAATCTTTTGTTGGTCTTCTCTTCGAGTCGAACACCATGACCTGGCCTTCATCAACCTGAATACTAAGCAGTATCCAACCTGAATACTAACTAGTATCTAGTGGAAGCTCTTCATGTACATATATAAAGACTCAGTGTTGATTATATAGTACTTATTATTACATCGAAGGGCGAAGGACTCACTCAGATTTGTATGACAGGAGCATAAATGGACATGTATGTTGCCTATCGAAGGTGATGAATATATTGTTCGTAGTACGATTTGGATATTACATTACGCTTTCCTCGTGTATCACATTGGGGTCAATGCAGTCGATGTTATTGTACCCATAGTTTCGGCATTCTCTAAGCATCATCCTAGGGGGGCATACACTACTACACAAACCACTTTCACAAACGGGCTATCACAACCGGTTTTGAGAAAACCGGTTGTGATAGGGCTATCACAACCGGTTTTTGAAAACCGGTTGTGATGGTGAGCATCACAACCGGTTCTTTACTAACACATTTTTTGAGGGCTAAACGAAATCAAATTTTGTGAACGATCTCGGATGAACTTTTGACCAAAATAAAAGTTGTAGATCTTGAAAAGTTATGAAACATTGTAGTTCACCACTTTTTTATTTGAAGTCATGTTGTCAACCGAATCTAAGTTTGAATTTTTCAAATTTGAAAATTCAAATTTTGTAAACGACCTCGGATGAACTTTTGACCAAAACGAAATTTGTAGATCTTGAAAAGTTATGAAACATTGTAGTTCACCACCTTTTTATTTGAAGTCATTTAGAGCCTCAAATAAGCAATTTACACTCGGAAAACATTAATATGAGGGGAATCAAAATGGTATATGGACACAAACACTCTAGTGGTGCAGTGGTAGAGGAGGCTACCAGCAAAGCTGAGATCGCTGAGATCGCGGGTTCGAATCCTGCCGGCCGCGTAGCGTGCGATTTTTCCGCGAATGGGGTCCATCCCCCAAATTAATAAAATGTTTTGCTATTTTAGTTTGGTTTATTTTGGGTTTAGATGAAAACCGGTTGTGATGGGGGTCATCACAGTCGGTTTTTGAAAACCGGTTGTGATAGGGGGGACTATCACAGCCGCTTTATCTCATCCGCCTCCCAAAACCGGTTGTGATAGGGGTTAAAAACCGGTTGTGTTGGCAGTTTCTGTAGTAGTGATAAAACAAAAACAGGACAAAAAAAAACACAAAATGATAACAATAGAGATAAAATAAGAAAATAAGAACAACCACTTACATGGCCCATAAACTCATGAGGTATTTGTGAATACCATCGTGATGGCATAATCATAAAGTGCAGCAACTTCGATCTATGTATCATCTGGCCCTCGCCTGAGATACTCATCTTTAATCCGAGTTGTGAATATTTCCATTACTTCCTTAGATTTCACCATGTACCATTTATGCAGCTGGTGCAATCTCGTTAGTAGGAACTTCACTAACACCAGTCAATTAAAAGGTTCCCCAAAACAAACTTTTTTTGCCATGGGTTTTAAAAATCGGAATATTATCATTCTTCCCTCGTAGTTGAGCATTTGTAAGGTTCGTCTGCGCTATCATCTAGGCCAGTTGCACTAGACTTCTGCATTATTAGAATGCACTATCAAGGAACCGATCGATTGCTGGGGCTGTTCTCTGAGCCAGGGTATGGATTTTGTATGTGTTTTTATGATATCGAGGTTACTATGAGACTTTAATTTCTGATTGACCTGTCATAGTCCAAATCTCGCTCTTTCCCCACCGGGTTGGTGATCTTAGTAAAGAATGCCTCCCGAGCCGGATCTATTAGTTGTTTCACCTTAGGCATTCTCTTCTTCCTAACCTTTTCTAACCAGTCTTTAACCTTAGCTTCCACTTTAGTCGCGTTTTCCTCAATTGTCTTTTGTATTGGCGCTTCTCAGGTGGAGGCTTCTCATTCACTTTCCTCTGTTGTTTAGGAGCCGTTGGGACTGAAACCTTGGTGTAATTCTTCTTCTGCTTCCTTTGAGGTTGTGGCTACTGTTGACGGATCCATGTTGTTGTCCCATGGTGCTAGTGGAGATGGTGGTCCCTTGGTTGTTGGCGTTGGTGATTTAGGCCTTGAGTTTTGAGCGGAATCTGTGGCTGTTTCGTTCAATCTTTTGTTGCACTTGGGCCAACAGATACAGGTGTGGACAACATCTCCTAGTTCCAACTCACCATCACCTCCAAGGATCTTCTGATCGAGGTTTTCCGCTCCTTCTTCCACTCGATCAAACTGGACTCTAGCTAGCGTATCATTCAGATGATAGCACATCATGAATTGTCCTGCTTTCGACCGCTACTTCAGCCCAACCCTAAGCATACAGTTTGAGCTTATTAGTAGTTACTAAATGATGCCATTTAGTATAGGGCTGAGAATGTAGCTGTTGGGGATAGCGTTGGTAGTGGCACCGTTTAGTACTAGCTAGTCTCACCGACCGGTACTAAAAGGTATCAGAGGGGCATTGTTCCATTTGATAGATACTAAATTGCTTTGATCTATTGGCCATACTTTTGAACGTTTTTCACGGATATATGCCCACACAACAAAATAAGATACCGCAGTATATATGACCATAATAAGTATACAGTTTTGCGCTTGAATAATCTGTCAAAATTGTACATATAGGTTTCGTACTTAACTCGTAGCTCTTACTAGTATGTTTTTCTATCCGGATCACAAAAGAAAAAAAAATCTATTTTCGTGTGCTTGCACTAAACACAGCCTAACGGCGCCTGCGTCCCTGCGGGTTTTGAGCACAAGGCTACTGCTTGCAATGAAGCTTATTCCTCTCGCTCATGCGGCGACCTCATCCACGAACTGACATGCCTCCTCCAAGGTGCGCAGAACAAACCACGTGCCTTTGAACACGCCAAGGCTGAAGCCCGTCCCCAACACGAACACAACAACGAGGATGATGTCGTGAATGAGGAGAAACATGATCTTGCGCACCGTAGGATCTCCTAGCTTCATTGGGCAACACTCGCTTCTTTCCAGATATGCCTCCTAATCCCTCAGATGAATGAACTACATGGATGTTCATCTAGTCTGAGTGCATGCTTCGAGTGGTAACAGTGTCACTCATTATTACCCCACATGGAGTGATAACGTCGTTTTATTTTGGATTATTTGTTTCCTACTACTAGGAACTGAGTAATCCGTAGTATGTAATGTAATATCAGTGGCGGACTCAGGATGAAAGGTGCGGTGGACTCGCTGTTGTTCGCTGGTCCGGGTTTACATCCACGCATCAGCCGACGGCTCTATATATGGATCCGAGGAAAATTTGTGAAAATTACTCTGTACGATTTGTAAATGAGGATTTTAAGGTCGGTGCTTTGCTATGCTACAGTATGGCCGAATGCTTATGTTGTTTATGATTTTAGCTTAGCTTGATTAATCCACATATATGCACAACTGCGTCGTTATCTTAGTAGCTAGAAGTTAGAACCCAATGATGCTGCATTTCGATTCTCAAGTTCCTGGTCAACGTGGAATGTCGATTATCAAGAACAAGTTATATTTTTTGGCATTTTCTTTTTATGTTCATGGCATGATGCATCTGTGCAGATTTATTAGAAAGAGGGCCAAAGCAGACATTCCAGCATCCTGAGTTCGGACAAATAAAAACGCAACCCCACCACACAATTAAAGATCGTACAATCAGTGCTAATAAAATTTAGCTACAATAACCTCAACTTCACAGTTTCTTCTACTTCCAAATTTAGGCCAGATGGTCGCTGAACAAAAAGGAAAATATATTTTCAGGGGCCAGGGCCAAGGGTTACACCTATATATATATATATATCCTACGCTCGGCATCGAGCACTTCATTCCTGTTTCCAGATTTACCACGGGGCCAAACCCCTAAGGCTCTTCTCGCTCTTCTCAACACAGTGCAGCGTCAAATTTCTTATCAGGATGCATCAAACACCACACCGGTCTAACAGCGCACGTTCAACGTCGTTGCACTGTAGACAAGGCAAAGCCCGCCTGAAGGCAACAGGACAGGTCATTGAAAAGAGAACACGTACAGGTTCTTCAACCGCTCATCTTGGTAGGTCCATGACATGCGAATCATCTTTGTTACTATGTCCTGATGTCTCGAAGTCCTAATTCCTCAAAGCTTTTTTGATTGTGCTATCCTCTAGTGTAGAAGAATATGGGATTATTCAGGAATGTGGTGATATTGGAGGAACCAATAACGACAGCTGGAGATGAGCATTACTCAACAGCACAATGGCGATTGTCCTAGAACTTATCATGAAAGCAAGTAGTAGGTTTGATCTCTATATAGCAGCAAGCATATTTATTGTAAGATTCCAGTACCGTGATATCCTTGCTAAACGGATGAATGGCTTTCCTGTGTTAAATTTAAATCCCAATCGAATGAGCTGCCACAGTGCCGCGCCTGTCCACAAAGAGTTGTACTGTTTTCTACTTTTTCTTTAACCTGCTATAAGTGCGATAGCAATGGGTGGGACTCCCTGCAAAAGAAAAGAAACGTCGGCTTCATGCAGCATAATGAGTCGAATCGACGAGGGTGCATATCCAGGGTAATCTAAGCAGAACTAACCCAGACCTAGGGCTCGAGTTGAAGGCCTGCCCGTACAGACGGTACTCCTCTTGTAACGCCGCCGGCAATTTTTAGCACAAAGCAACAGATTCTTCCAATAATTTCGCGGCAGAGCTTCCTCGCCTTGGCTTGGCTGATCATTATGTTGCTGTTCCTCGCGATTTCTGGGTCTTCTGTCCACACATGACGGCATCCAAGGCACTAAATAGCGTTTAGCGGCATCATAGCGGGTGCTATAGTGGGTGCTAAGTCCAAATAGCATAATTCAAAAAATAGTCAAAATTTAAGCATAAGTTTACTCAAAATAATATAAAAGTTTTTAGTTAGCCATTAAATTTCACTTAAAATCACAAAAAAGTATAAATAAATATTATTTGTCATTCAACCATTCATCAATATCGTGTAAACAATCATTTTAACACTCTTATTGGCATTTCATCTATTTTGATATGTTACTTTAACTATAAATTTGGTGAAATAGCGGCATACCGTTCGTGATAGCGGTGAAATATGAGTAATAGCAGAAAATAGAAGTGCTAAGTCCGAACTTACTATCTTGGGTCCGCTAGCTTGTAGCGGTAGTGGTAGAGGACCGCTACCGCTATAGCGACCTCTATTGCAGACGCTACGAACGCTATTTAGTACCTTGACGGCATCGGAGAAAACCAATGTGGACATGGGAAGCTCCTGGGCAGCCATGGACGTGCACAGCAACAACAAGAGTTTGGGATCCCAGCAAAATTCCTATGATGCTTTGCAATTTGTCAACTTTCCCATGGTGAACAACAGTACACAATATTTCGGTAAAAGACAGGTAAAGTTGGAATTCTATTGTGGTTGTTAGATTAAGTGTAATTTTCAGAGGTCGACCATGAATGTGCCGTGGTGGTAAACCGTCTTCTCTTCTGGTTTCGAGATGTAGCAAAATCGGATTGTTTTAAATGGAATCTATCTAAGAACATTGTGTCCATTGTCACCATCCTCAGAGAAATCATCTCGACTAACTTTGCAATGGACAACAAAGTCATTGCTTGAGTTGTTTCTTATTTCATACCTGACTCCAGCAGGCCTTGCTTGTGTTGTTTTTCCATAATTTTTTTTTCCAAACTTATATTTCTATCTTTCTATTTTTACAAAAGTATTTCTTGTGGATTCCTTCTCCAAATTTTTTCTACATTTAGTTCTGAATTTTTTTCCAAAATTTTTTCAAATTTTTTCTCTCTAGACATGTTTCTGCAAAATATTTGTTTTCAATTTTCTTTACTTCAAATTTCTCTTAAAGTTTGTTAAAACAATTTTATTTCCAACACTTTTCTGTCTATTTTTTTAATTTTTTGGACATACAAATTGGAATACGTGGGGGACCCATGAGAGATTTGGAAGTTCAGGAAGTGAGGCAGCTCTACAGGTGATGGAGGGACGTGGGGAGGTTGTGTCCGATGCTAGTAAACAGCATTACCGCCCCCCCCCCCCCCCCCCCCCCCCCCCCCCACACACCCCCGGTTTCAGCGATATACCCGGGGCAAGCCCACCGCCACCAGTATGCACCACACGCACCATGGCCATTCCCGTTGTGCGCCAGCAAGGAGCAGACATGCAACAACCCAACGCGAACATTTCCGTGTCTCTTTTGTTTGGTGTTAGTTTGGATTTATTCGACTGATGCTAGCACCACTTTCAGTCGATTCAGTTAAAAACATAATGACACAAAGAAAAAATAAGGCTGCTGAGTCCTAGCGCTTGACCTTCTCTTCTCCTTACAGCTGCACATGCAGTTGCTCCCACGAAACCTGCTGCATGCTCAGTAGGTAAACACTAGTGTCGAAACGCTGACAACATCCAACCCTGTAACTCCTGCAGCTGCTCTGCTGAAATCTACAGAAGCCCAATAAAACTTTTTATGAGCTCTGTTAAGGAATGTCAGCTGCTAGTTTAAGTTGGGCAGAATTTTCCAGTATCCCAGTGCCACCTAATCCGTCGGTTCAACACATGAGGGCGTTTTTTATGTGGCGTGGACAGATCTTTCCTCCCTTTCCTCTGATCTGAGTCTAAGAGTAGCGCAATGTGCACTTATAGTTATAGCACAAGTTTATTTTTATTACGATAGAAACAATATTTGTTACTTTGAGTAGTATGGAACAAACTACGTTGGCATATCCGGATTCAATGGTCGCGGTAGGAACCTGTCGCCATTACAGTTTACAGTTGTATGGTACATTGGACAGTATTCATTTGGAACCTATAATTCCGTAAAACAACTAATTCAGCAGAACGTCAGATAAAGAAGCACATTCAGGCAACAGTAATCGTGGTCATGGTTAAATAATTCATCTGCAGCACTTTATGGACGCTAGAAGTGAAGATGCACATAATATAGTTAAGTTCACAAGTGACAACAGATTGAGCTCTTAGATAATTATGATCATTGTTTCCGTTCTGTTGCATTACAGGACCATGCCTTGCATAAGTAATGACTTGATCTCCATTCATCACACGGTATATTTATCCGTGGTCTCCTGAAATGAAATGGTATATTGATTTTTACTTCTTTCATCACATGTTTATCCTGTTCTAAAAAAATAAAATAGCCTGGGAGCATTGAGATGTAGTGCAGCTCATCAACACATAGACGAGCTAGTTCTTATTGTCTATCTTGCTTTAATAGATGCTATAATGCATAACACCTCGATTTCTTGCTTATTGCACAAAACAAAAATTCGAGGATGTCTGCATTTACTTTCTCGTTTAGCATAACTTTTCAAGCTTAGAAGTGGATAGAATACCTGCAAAATGAATAACTTTGAATTGAAAACGTGTCCTAGCAATACTTTAGTCTAGTACATTCCCTAAAAAAACAGTTTAGTTTGGTACAGATAGAGAACTTGCTTGTTTTATAGCTGTTATTATGCACTTATAGTAAATAATCTAAATTATATAATCCTCTGTTGTCTTGATTCTTTACTGCTCACTAATGCAACATTTCTTAAAATCACGGAAGCACCAATCCTTGGGAATTAAAAACGAAGTCCACGTTTTCACAAACTCAAGTCTGAGTATATTTTGACCCTATAATTGTAAAACATGCCTATCTTATTGAATTTAATATTTCTGCATAGAAAACACCATTTGGAAGTGAGTAAAAACTTGTTCAGTTTTGGGCATAAATTTTACGCAAATTAGTATGTTCATCATCAACTCACATATCAATAACTTTGATTTTGTCCACTTTCTATATAAATGTAAAGTTTTAGAACATTTTATACAACGTTGTGAAAATTATTGGAAATACAAAATGATGTTCGTGTATTAATTATTAAACCAACTGTTGTAATATGTATTATTTTCTATTCAAAAAAATATTTTCAAAGATATTGTTGTTCAAAGATAAATATGTTTGACTCAGTACAAAAATCTAAATATTCTTATATTCTAGGACAGAAATAACATGTTTTTGCATTATTTTGTTATAGCCTTTTGTTAAAAAAAGAGGCAAATGTATCAAATTAAAGAATAATACTAAGTCTGGAGGCTCTCAAACCAAGAATGCGCCATATTGAAGCCAGAAAAATACCTTTTGAGCATAATGATGCAAGAATGTTTTTTTTTTTTTGAAAACGCAGGAGAGATGCGCTTCATTGCATTAGGGAGAGAAACATACAACACCCCATCTCTCATACGGGAACAAATACGAGAGACAGATTTACAACAATATGTCAGACTAAAAAAGATCCAAAAATGTATTAACACATTATCTATAATGTGGATAGCTCTAATAAGTTGTATGTAGTTCTAGAATAATTAAGAAAATAAGTTAGAACACACTGAAGCATGCACTCATCAATGAAAAAAACAATGAAATACCTAGAAGGGAGGATAGTTGATGTTGTGCATCTGACAACCTACATTTGTTGGCAGCCTCCGCAGAAAATGTGTGCAGCAGCGGCAGTTGGCTGAGACAATTCTTGCTCATTTATCTTCCTGAGGATGTCACCTAGAACACTGGCGCAACAATGCACATGGCCGTGTTTAAATACAGGGAAAGTGGTGGAAAGTACGGTTGCTAGGGAAGGGTGCACAGAGATAGAAATGAACTGACCTGGTTCTCCATGATGGAAAACTTTTTATCGTTTTCATGCCTTTTCATGCATTTAAACACGACCTAAGTCTTGAGGTAGACAATCCATATTTCAACAAGTGAAACATTAGAATTAAGCTCCCATTCACCATTATATACATGGACACTCACCAACCATTTTTGTCGCCGGTGAGCTACAATATATAACGCCAAGTCGGATTGATCAACAGCCAGCAGTAGCTGCATATGGTCAGCAGGTCAGTACAACTCGTTTGTTTTCATGAAGTGAAGATTAGGTATGTATGTCGATCTTTCCACCAGCTTCGCAAGGCTCAAGGCGATTTTTAACGTAAGTGACAGAGCAACAAAGTAAGTGGAACTAGACTTGTCCTCGCGGTGTTTCGATCTACATGGGACAAATGATCATATCACTATTCTGTCCAATCATCCCATCGACCTACATACATGCGAATTGAAAGAATAGTTGAAGCCGACGTCGAGCTTGTTCTTTAGGCCGTTGGCATCTTGGGCACGCAACCGATTAAGCCCACACTCAGAAATACATATCCATTCATCCCTGCGCCCATCTTGTACGTATAGCCCCCCTGCACCTAGTCATCAACTTACCATCACAATGGGACTCTGCGATGCATTAGATGCGGAAGCAATAGAAAACGACACCATGCCGCAACGCTGACTTCAATTAATGGTGGAAGCCTCCATATCTAGGTCAGGCAACAGATTGATTCAAGCATTAGGTACCTATGTGATTTTTGGCCGTAGGAGATTTTGAAGAGGAGATAGGACTAAAGTTTACATGTTTTTGTTTTTAGAAAAAGTACAAGAAGTAACGTGGATGATGATTCTTAATAAGAAGTTGCAAGTTGCAATATATATAGTAAGATAAAGGGCTTCCGATTATTTTTAAAGTGGTAGGTGCGTAACTTAGGTATGGATTTATCAGATTACTTTATATTTTTCTTTAGTGGCAAATGGGGTGATTTAGATATAAATATAGGGGGTTACTTTAGGTCAATTATCATAATGGCATAGGTGGGTAATTTTATTCACTTTTTTTAACATGTCCACTTAGGATTCTAGGTGGCATCACGTGGAGACTTTTAGTTTTCCTCTTTTTCAAGAGTGTCCACCTTATAGGATCCTAAGTGGCTTCACGTGGAGGCTTTAAAAGAAGCCTCCAATTGGTAATAGTAAGATTTTTGTTCTTTTGCATTATACTAGTAGGGTGCACGTGCCACAGGCACGTGTTAAAACCCGAATGTAAATGATTGAAAAATTTGCTTGAAACACATAACACTTAAAGTGCTGAAAAGATCATACATATATTAAACCAAGCGTAACAAACGGAACTGGTGGCTCTACAATGTCGCGCAACCTGATTCTTAGATAGAGAGTTTGTTACTTAAAAAGATAACCATCATCAAGTCCAAACACTGACGAGGAAAATACAACTGCCCATATGACCAAGACACACGAACAATGACATGCACCTACATCCATGTCATGTCTATGTACTCCGCCAGAGCCTGATGTTTACCAGCCACCTTGTAAGTATAATTCCCTGGGACTCCCAATGCACGGGCATGGTCGCGGAGAACAGAAATTGTCCATTGATCACATCTTCGTCCTGGACAAAACGGGCACCTATAGTAGCCCTTGTGAACCTTGCTGAAGAGATTTGGCGTCTTGACAAACATCCTTTTAAGGGTCTTCTCCTTCTTCTGCTCTATCAGGCCATCGTCGATGTGGGCATCATCTTCTTCATCAGAGTATTCCTGGTGATACTCCTTAGTAGCTCCTATGACAATTATCATGGTATGTGTGTGAAAGAAAGTCATATCCCACTGAATTTGTGTTAAATGCAAACAACACAAACATGTACCTTGTGTTGTGACATGCACCATGGCACTTGAGGGTTCACCTTCTCCTATGTAGCCTCCACCAGACATAATCCAATTATGCCATGAACCTGAAACAATTTGGAAATTTTATACATGATCTGATCTTAACCTTGAGGATCAAGGTAAATCTGTCTTTTTATTTAAGCTGTCATACCTGCTTCATACATGATCTGATCTTAACAGGTGTGTGACATATACTACCATGGCAAATCTAGAGCTCCTAGATAAGATTAATCAGGCTATCCAAGCGGTGTTTATCTATAATATAAAAGACCAATGACAATATATATAACCCTAAAATTTTTCTATACTATAAATTGTCACAGGAAATGCTACTTGAGAAGAAGTGAATTGACAGATATCTAAACTATACGTCCTGCTGCCATTATAATAATTACATGAAGCTATTTGAAAATTCATCGAACGAGACGCACATTCACCCCATTCAAACTATATATGTTTTGGACTATTGGTAGACGCTATATATATATCATGACACTAAGAAATTTTTGTCTCTGACAAAAGACATATATATCTCAAGCTTAGTAACATAATAATGCATAGCTCCCACACAGTGTAATCATAAAATGAAGCTATTTGAAACTACATTCACCAGTTGAAACTATATCTGTTTTGGTACTATGGCCGGACCTTATATAAATGGATATGAACTTTATAAATGTGCATAGTATAATAATAATTAGTAATGATAAAAATGTCAAGTGTTTAATATGACGAGTGCAAACTAAAAATATTACATCACTAATTATGGCATGGGGATGAGTTAAATAATAGCCATCTAATATTCATTATGGCATGGGGATGAGTTAAATAATAGCCATTGCAATCTATGATAGCTACTCGTTCGATCATAGATTATAGATTAAATCAGGACACATGGTTCCACTACTTAAAACGTGACACTCACATGCTGGCCGTTCAAAATCATCAGACGGAAATCAACAAACATCTTCCCAAAGAAAACGTACCTCCATAGTTTGGGTCAAAAAGCATGCGCTCATGCCATGAGTCCTGATTGATAGGCCGAAACTTAGTTGTCCACTGGTCTACTTCAGCACTGGCGGCATCCCCCCGTGCGCTCCTTCTGAGATGATCCCCGGCCGGCTTCGTCACCCCGAGATCCGATACAGCGGCTACGAGGAAATCTCCCCATCCTAAGTGTGGCTCTGGTAATCAGGATTCATAATCGAATATCATCCAAAAATGGAATTAGATACAACGAGCATATATTTGTCAAAAGACAGATTTACCTTGATCCTCTAGGGTTCAGATCTGACGCCGTAGCGTGTTGAAGGCAGCACGAAGGAAGGAAGGGTCGAGGAACCCTAGACGTCCACCCGTATTCCAGTATATAGTACAAGACTCTGCTGTCACCCGTCAAAATGGGCTGATCTCCGTTACGGAAATGAATGGGCCCCCAAATATGCTATTAATTGGAAGTCTGGGCCACGCTTATGTAGACCGTTTCTTACAAGTAGGAGGCGAGAGCCCACGTCGTAATTTCAATCAATGGATCCAAATCAGAGACAAACAAATAATGCACCTGTGACACATTCGATTTTCAGCATATTTTTCTATTCTCTCGATGGCCTACTTTGATTAGCTACTTGAATACTGTTAATTTTACCATCGGGGACAAAAGAAACAGGCTGTGATGTCCTACTTAGTCTTAGTTTCAAAAGGAGTCTCGCATTACAAGTCATCCTATGAAAGATTCAGCTTAGTCGCTGTAAAAGGATGAACACAAGAAGAATTTGTGTCAGACAAACACAAGACATGGTATATTCTGTCATGTTTGTAGTCTCAGATAGCTAGGTTGAGCACGGCATGGACTTCAGCCCTCAAAAGAAGGGAACTGATCATGATCATCATAGCAGCTTCGAGCACGACGACTATGACGATTTCAGAGCAGAATCAACGACCACGAAGCCGCCATACAATAAGCATCACAAGGGAAGTCTAGATATATATCTGTTTATAAAAAATTGTGCGACCCTACATGGTATTTTATTTGTAGGAAACACAAAAACTGGATCACAAGAATGACACATAATCAACATCTATGGGTGTGCTTTTGATGGACGAGTTGGACGAACCCACATTGGTGTCCTCATCGACTGCCCATCGTAGAGGCGGGCATCCACTTTGACAGGATAATCAGTCTTTTGTACTGCAGCGCCATCTTCAGAGCCCATACCAAACACCACGACATCCCAGTCAGCAAGGTTGGATACATAAACACTATTAGGTGCAATGCCACTCCATGAACCACAAAATGGGTAATTCAGCCCAACAAACAGACAATGACCAAGGCCAACTGTGTGAATACTTTCCCATGTCCTGGCTGACTCATCAAACCTGTGAAGTGTCATCCCACCAATTTCATGAAACCAATTATGCTCACATGGTAGCACCCTAGACGACGCCGTGAAGGTCGGTGTAACACAGCCATGCACGGCTATTAGTATGAGCTCTTCTTTACATGATTTAGCAAAGTACCAAACTTGATCGCTGCAACCCTCGATAGAAGTATAATGTGGTCCCTTGATTATCATCGGGTGTTCGCGATGCTTTGCCAAATCCCATGAGAATACAGATCCATCTCCTTCCACAGCAAATATCTTATCCTTGTGCACGATGGCATCGTTGTAAAACGGATGCATCTCGAAACCAGGCCAGTTTGACGGGTGCGCTAGCAGTTTCCAAAACCTATCCTTTTTCGTGATGAAAGCTAACCATCCTACATTAAGCTGAGCAACAGCTAGGTGGCCAGAGTTACTTGATGGGGTTTGGCAAAGCACTATCCGACGCACCCTACGTTTACAACTAAGATCGCATCCAGCCGCCTTTTCAAGCTCATAGTTCTCACTAATTTCAATTGCACTGATCGTGCAGAGCCATGGAAGAGGTACTATATCGCCGGTTACGAGATTAACAAGATCCAACGAGGTGCATCTGGTTTTGTCAGTTATGACCAGCCAGTCGTTTTTACCACCTATCCATACCTTGTTCTGGAGAAACTTGTTATGCACGAAGAATGATTCTTTCTCAGAAAGATCATGGAGTCCGAAAGTTCCCTCAGCAATTGAGGATTCCATATGTGTACCGTCATTGTCCGGTCTAGACGTCACCAGAACAGGGTGACCTACAAAAAACAGATCGGAAACCTCATCATCAGGCTGTGTCTCGCGGCAGCGCAAATTTAAGATCCAGTGCAAACCAAAAGCCCTTTATAAGGTGCTTCTTTGCACATCATCTAGTAACGGTGGACCAACAGAACCCATCACAACCATATAACAAACAAAATTGAAATGCAAAGATGTTCATCTCCGTACCTGAAGGTAAAACCTTTGCTCCAAATCGAGAGCACACGACAGACCAGGATCTGGATGTGGATGAGAGGTTCAACACGTCCAACACGTCGACACGGTCTATAATTTTGCCGCATACATCGTCATGGAGTTGAGACCAATTGGCATTCCTCAGCATTGCGTTGGAATGGGAAGTCATGGCTGCTTCAATGGTCCGCAAGGACTCGATGGGTTGGCGATGCACGTGAACAATGCTTCAATGACAACGCCTTGTCACAATGCCTTTCTTATAGCGATGGGGATGCTTAATTCCCTTATAAAAAACACACACGTGCACATACCAATAATATTGTTTGAGAGATTTTTTTCCCCTTCCAGAGTGATTTGCGGCATCGTGTTATCAATAATATTAGATATCGACCGCATGCAATATATAGAAGGAGAATAATTGAAGGGATATTTGGTCGATGGCCCCAACGCATTTTTCATTCCATGTATAATAAATTGTATAAACACAATATTTGATTACATCCGTAACATTAAAACTAAAAAAGAGTGTTTTTAAGTTCATATATACTATGATTGTACATACACTACATACACAAACGAATCAGGACCCGGCACAAAGATTGCTAACGAGTTAGCAACGATTGGATGATGATGAGAGTGGAAACCGGTAACAAGCGCGAATATATTTTCGTCGAAAACACGAGCACGAATAAATTAATAACAACATGCATGGAGTTGCATCGTATCTTACCTTGGAAAGATGTATACACCGGCCAGAAATGCCACGCAGATGATTCCAACTTCTCTCAGTACCATAGAGAACTATTTCGTGGAGCACGGCAGAATGTGAAACTACTACATTGTTCGGTTGATTATATAGTACGAAAAACAAGAGGTACAAGGAAAGTTTTCACGAAGCAATCACCGAATAATCAGGGCAACAAAACGTGCCATATATTAAATCAAGAAGGTAATTACGAAGTTCCTTCTCAATACAGGATTTTTTTTATGATTGATCGTACGATTGGTATGGACATGCATGCAACAAATCCGGCCGGCAGGATCTGTTTCAGTTAGCCCACGAGCAAATTACTGGAAGTTAATATCTGACAGAGTAAGACATACTACCATAATTTAAAAAACATACACACATGCAAGCACGATACGTAAACGGGTCTGAGTTTGTGAAAACGTATCCATATTTATAATTATTTAATAAAAGTGACCAGCTCTGGAGAAGAATAGAATGCAAGATCAGGACTTCGATTGGTTTATATAAATTACAAAGTAAAATCAATCGCCCGATCCGCAAGTGCTTATGTTGCGTTCTTCGACACCGTTCATATCCAGACGATTGCCCTCGATCATGTGGCTGTATACATCCTGCATTGTTGGAACCTCAATATGTAGTCTAGAACGTTTCCGTGATAACTTTCTTGTCTGAAATAACCTTGCCTCGACAGCTACTTTAATGGCATCACGATGAACAGTGCAGTTTCGTAATCCTGATCTGATTTCTGCACACAAACAAATAAATTAATTATAGAAAAAACGCAGCCAAGAAAAAAGTAATACCAACAAGAAGCATACATCACCTTCTAGCCCAGTGAAGCAGTCGCAACCTCCACTATTAACAAAAGTTACAACACTGTGCTGACAACACTCGAGGGATGCTGGTATACATATATATGCATAAATGCATAAATTGAATATATGGATATGGATATATACATAATAAAAATAAATTTAGTAATGCATACATCTATCTCGGTTTACAAGGACTCTCGTGGCAATTATGATTTGATTGTGCACGTCTGCTTCAATGAATTTTCCACTCATCCCTTGGGAATAGTCTGTTAGAACACGGAGGAACGCGATTCGACTGCACAAAAAAAAGTAAAATAACATTATACGAGCACACGTAAACATAATAAACTGTGAATAAAATCTTAATCTATATATCAATCTATATATACTTTATTCGTAATAAAGACCAAGTGTTTTAAAAAATAATATTCTTGGATTTCCAAACCTTGCATCTTTCAAACAAATTTCGCGAGTTCCATATGGTTGATATTCGTTGAAATCCCATGCGCCAACCGATGCCACAACTCCAATCACGCTTACCTCAGACCCATGGGGCTCTGCCATAGCTGCTTCGAGTGAGAAGAATAACGCTGATGAAATCATTGTATATTTGTTGAGAATGAGGGTTTTTGGAGAAGGGAGCACCCTGCCGTTCATTGCCACCATTCATTGGTTTGCGAGTTTATATAGATGCTTATAGTACGTATAGTGGATCTACAATGATGGAAATAAAATGTTACCGACCAAAATCAACATTTACTTGCCATAAATAGAATGATTGGAATCCATATTTACGCACCGGCATACAATTACAAAAGAAATAGAAAGTACAAACAATATATAGTATAATTATAGTTTCTATATGATGTCGGACATCGGGAGGCAGGAGCATCGCACTGAACGGATTCCACATATCTGGAACATTGCATGCCGGCGTATCAACACCGGGGACTGGAAACCAATCATAAAGTTCGTGGAGATCGATGCCAAATATTATACATCAATTAACGGGCAGCAAATCAGAGGAAGATTCTTGTTTGGTATAATATGTGGCCCCAAGTTCTTGACTCAAACAGGAATGCAATCCACGGTATCCTCTTATGGCACGTAATATTGCTCAAATGCATATATAGGTATTTCCTAGTTAGGGCTATATATGTACGAAGGCTAGTACTTCGTCAATTGCAGCAAACACACGTATTTTTATCCACAAACCGCAATTATGGCACCGCCATCGCCGCCTCAACCTGCAGCCGAGAAGGACGACGACGCATCGCAGACGTTGGGAGACAGCGACGATGTGGCAGCCACGGCAGGTAATAGTTCACATGCAGGATCAGACGATGAAGTGGGCAACACCGATGAACACGATGGAGACCATGACAAAAGGGTCTGCAAGGATGAAGCCGACGACGCTGAAGAAGAATCCTCTTCCTCGATGAATGACAATCAGGATGACGAAGAGTGGGTACCTGAGGGGGAGGAAGAGGATGAAGACGATGATATTGACCTGGTCGACTCGGATCCCGAAGTGAATGCTGAAGTTACGGAGGAATCCGACGAGGAGGAAGAATCAGATAATGGTGAATGGAGCACTGACGATGACGCCGAGCTTGGAGATGATGAGTATGTGGAAGGAGAAGATGAAAGTCACGGAACCCAAGACTCGGACCGTGAATGGGATCCGAAAGAGGACCACGCAGATGTCCAAGGCGGGAAACACATGAAGATACGGAAAAGGCTGCTCGATGGAGACGTCGGTGAGGCGAGCTTTGCGGCGGCAAATGAGGATGGAAGTCTCAATTCTGACAGTGGAAGTGGGTCTGCTAATGTCATATTTGAAAAGGCCCCAGAGTCTCCAAACATCGATAGCGATGGCACCACTGACGCGTAATCTTGTTGCCTCATAGCTAGGCTATTCATCTGAGCCCCATCGTTGTCTATTCGTAGTGTGGTCAAATAAATTCAACCTCATACGTGGGATGCAAGTTTACGTTTATTAATCGTGTCACTTATCATCAATAAACATTTTACCGTCTATCTATTAATACAGATTTATGCATCCTGTACACAGAAAACTATAGCAATTCACATGGCACCGTGTTACAAGATATTAGCAAAACATCAACTCCATCTTTGTTCAGTATAGATCAGAACAACCAACAGATTGCAAACACGCCAGAAAGTACGACGCCACATAAGATTTCTAGTGAAACATATCAAAATGGCAACTACAGTTGACCAATTTACATAACAATGATGATCAGCGCTCGTTCGGTTAATCTGTTATTGTTATTCATTAGTTCAGTTAATCTGTTATTGTTAATCTGATATAATATGAGTAAACATCACACAGAGATAACGTGCAGTATTGCAGAAAGAAGAACCGCAACGTGCAAATTAGTAGTTCATGATCTGATCATACACGCATCGTCTCGTTATGGGCGAGTAACTGATATACACATGTAAACATAAAATTTGATAGATCGATCAAATTACTGGAGAAAAGTGCATGGTGACACGAGTTTAAAGGGTACAACTATAGTATAGATAATAGCTAGAGATCATCATCGGATCTCAGGATAAAAAGATCCTCAACAGTGAGGACAATTATTTAACTCTAGTCGAGCTAACAATATTTCTCATTACTTGCACCCCATGCACGCTTGACAACATATCGCATATCATTGGGGATTCCGTTTGCGCAGTCGTTCATCCGGTATCTAAGCAATTCAATCAAGAACCACCGTCTGAGAACTTCTGAGTCCTGCAATCACATTGTGCACACACTATTAGTTTGGTGTTTCATGCATCTGATATAGACTATACGTTTATGCATGTATACGAAAAACAATTGCACTATGAAATTACGCACATTTCGTACACGTGCACACATGTTTTCTCCATCCCACAAGTCCATGAAGTTGAAGACTAAATAGCCCGACATGTTCCTGCAGACAACGGATACTAACACGTCAGAGTGCTCTCTATATAATTATTATTAGTTCTGTATGGACTGAATACTTCAAGTTACCTGTCATTGGTCTTTTCAACACAGTTAGGTATGCTACGTATCCAGTCAAATACATCGTCGTTCCATTCGGGATCTACTCCTTCCATGGCAATGTCCCAGACCTTTGATATCCTCTGAATACGACGAATATAGTAAATGTCATGCTCATTCCTTGACTCCTCACCTTCTGAATACATTGGATCCATAATAGTAATTGATCTACGAATCTTGTCAAGTGAAAATATAGAGTATATTCCGCAGGAATAGAATGGAATAACCACCTACAAATGGCATATGGTTACTTGTGAGCCACACAGAAGAATGTAGGGGGATGATTGAAAACAATTATAATTGGGGACAAATGTGTACGTACTGTTCTGCATTTAGAAGATGGCACTCCAACGCTAGGCCACCCATCAAACATTTTCTTCAACAAGTTACGATCTGTTTTGACACGATGCTTATAATACCTCTGGAAGTTGCACTGCGTCTGGGCACTCAACGAAACAATAGATGAGTAATATTGCACTTAAAACACATATGTTCCAGTAATATGAACAAAGCCAGAGTAAGAAACACGTACACAGAACTCGAGATCCAAATAGTACGGCATAGGCTCTCTCATAAACGTGGTCTCATCATCTGCCATCATCCTAACTCCAATGTTGAAACAATCCTTGTCCATAGGCTTATTCAGATCAAGTATTTCTTGAAGTTTTGACAATGTAATGCCTATATTGTATGGTTTGGAACTTGTGATCCATTCTTTCCTAAAAACACATAAAAAAACCAACCACAGGTGAGATAAATATTAGACAAGGTAACAAATATATTTATCTATAACAAGTAACAATACGAGAAATAATGTTTCCAATACACATTACCCCAACTCTTGCTCGTCAGTAACAAGTAAAATGCTTCTGCATATACCATACGAGAGTTCTGCCTTACTAAAAGATATGGGCTGGGACATCAAATCATATACTAACTGTTGTGACTGTGATATAACCAAAAGTTCTTCAGGATCGTCACTTGCTTCAGCCAGTATGGACCCTTGTATGGGCAATGTTCGTTTGGCAGTGTTTAGGGATGATTCACACAAAATAGCAGCTAATTTCATCCTGAATGGAGTCATGTTTTCCTGCACATATTCAAAGCCTAAGCACATGTGTCTTTCAGTGTACATATATAGATGGAAATAGCAAATGTAATATTCACCTGAGTTATGTCATCCGTTAGACTATCTCCAGTCCAATACTCCATGTAGTTTAGCAAAAAAAGACCACACGATGACCTACAAGACCTTTCATTAGATGGCAGAAGACGCACGTGAAGTGTTTACGCAATATTTACAAAATGCATTACCCGTCCGTCTGCATGTCCTTGTGGAATACTTCGCTGCGAGGCCAATCTTGGACCTCAAGGTCTGGCCATCTCATTTTAGCCGTGTCTATATTGTCTCTTGATATGTCTATCTGAAACTTCACTCCGTGTAGCTATTAACACAAAAAAAAACGATTACGGTAACAGACATATGTGACACAAACATTTAAATATTTTTGGATTTTGGACACATTAACCTATTGCAGATAGCACAGTAGACACTCACAATATGAATTGCATGATCACGACAAAATGAGCCCGCCATAGAGTCAAGAAATTGTATCTGTCGTTTTGTACTATTGATGACCATGAGGTACCAGTGGCAGTCTCTAATGTTAACAGGTATGAATACCTATATGAAATCAAATGTTCGGTCAGCATGAATCACATTGGTTAAGCATCGTGCTAACCTACATATCACACTTACAAGCTCATGGTTGATGTATGCAGTCACTCTTTCAACGATAGAGTCAGTTCTTTTGTCTGCCTGACTGTGGTTCTTTTGGAATGTGCCGTAACGTAGATGAAGCTCTGATATCAAAGTACTCTCTAAAAATACATCCTGGTCATTCCTACGCAGCAGATGGAGTTCGGCTTTCATGCAACTTATGTATAGATCTATGACCTGCATTAGTATTGAATGATGTTGTATAGCAACACAAGAAATATATGTATACGTATATGTATTGCTAAAAAAATAAAACATGAAGTGCACGGTCAGCTAATCTTACGTCGCTCCACAAATATGCATGTGGGTCCAACAGGCACTGAAAGTGTGCCCTAACCGCGAATGAATCCTGCACCCTTGCAATTATCATTTTGGGATCCACTTGCAATCAGTGTTATCCTAAACGCTAAACGGTAAACAGTCGGTCACCCACCGTTTAGCTCATTATACGGACTAAACGGCCAATTAAACGGATTAAACGGCCATTAAACGGGCTAAACGGATGATTAAACGGACACAGTTAGGCACTGTGTAGCGTTTAAACGGTGTGTAAACGGGCTAAACGGCCGTTTAGGCGAACAGTGCTTGCAATATAGAAACTATAATTGCTATGTCCTGATTGTCGCAAATATAATCTGCACAGACAAACAGCTAATTAGATGTGATACAAATCTATAATACAAACTTGAACAATGATCTATATGCTACATGAATGAAGTCACAGATTGTACCTTGTGCAGTCACAGCATGGACCCATGCCTTTTTGGGCTTGTTATGACGATGACGCTTGACGTCAGATGCAGCAGTCAGGATATTATTAGACTTTGCGGTGAATGAATTCACAGCAAATTCCGGTGCCACCTCAGCGCTAGCGATAGATATTGTTGGGTACTCCCTGACGGGGGTATTAGCAATGCTCATGTCTTTTGTAGATTCCTCGATCTGTACATCTGGATCACGGGGATTAGGCGTGTCCATTGCCTCATCGCAATGAGAGATCTCCTCGTCGCCCAACTGGTCGACGCCAGATGCACATGGGCTAGAGACCCCCTGTGCATCGACGTCCATATGATCAACTGTGTGGTCACCATCGACACCAGCATTGATGGTTTCCAGGCATTCAGATTGACTACCTGTGGATGCCATGACTATGCCTGCGTCTACTAATAACGGACAATGATTAAAGGGATCACGCATTGAACTAACACAAATACACAATACACGTGTATAAACAGGAAAGGTGAGTACTTACAATCCGTGAACGATGATTAAAGGGATCAAGCAACGGCCGACGCACTCTTGGAAAATAACTCGATCAGAACGAACAGTTTCGTCTAAACAGTTCTCCACAACCAGCGAAAGAAGTATGAGGATGAGGAGGACAATGCACACGGCAAGTCGTGGGGTGATCGTGAGGTGAACAGATGAATGTATGTATTTATAGGCCTGTTGGTAGAACATTATTTCCTTTCCATGGAATAATAATTTCCTTACTAATGATCTTGACAGCTAGCTATGGGCCGTGACGCGGGCGTCAAATTGAATTTGTCTACGAACAATTAGAAAATCAGTTTGCCCTCTAAGGAAACAAGTCAATGCCCTCTAAGGAAACAAGACAAGTATGTTTAGGGAAAGAAATCAAGCATCATTCGAATTGGTCGATCGATCCGCAAAATTATGAACCAGACCCCAACAAAGCTCACAATTAAAAATCAATTAGCCATACAAATAAGTGAAATCCATTAGAACGAACTAACAACGAGACGGTTCAATAGCTAACATTATTAATGATAATACATAACATTATTTATTGAGAAATAACATAAACTGGAACCTTGATGTTCTCTTCAATCATCGTCAGAGTCGGAGCTACCCGAACCCTCAGACTCGCCCTTGCCGGTGAAGAGGCCGTCACGTGCCGACGAAGAATCAAATGTTTGTTTTTGTCTCTTGAGTGGAGGCTGGACTTCATGATCATCAATGCCAGCATACTCATCAGCGACATCAGGAGCAGGAACGGCCTCTCCACCAGCGCCATCAGGAAATCCACCGGCGGCCTCTCCACCAGCGACATCCGCCTGGGCATATATTTCATCATGTCCAGCGTGCACATGATCTTCCCCATCAAACAGTGGCGCATCTCCACCATTGTCATCAGCACTTTCATCTGACTCGTCATCCTCACTTGATGGGTCGCATCGCGGTGGTGTTCCGTATATGGCTTCATCGCTCCAGTCTCCACTAAGCGGGGGCTTCTCGCTCGGATCGTCTGACAATTCAGGAGAGGAAGATGGAGGGAGGCTGCTAATTCCGCTATCATCATCGCTTACCGGCTCATGTTCTTCCTCCTCCGACTCAGGCGGCGACGGCAGACGAAGGGGGCTCACCATAGCGGCGGTTGTGGATTGTGTGCGCTAAGGAGATTGTGTCTGCGTACAAAGAAAGCATGTACCACCGCTCTCTTATAGAGTAGACACAAGAGGAGACGCGAAGACAAAAAAACGGTCGTCAAGAAGGGTCGTCCGTAGGGTTGAGACGCTTGAGTTCATAAAGAGAAAACTAATTTGCATCTATTTCGAACATTAGAGTCCCCACTACACCATTGTCATCACCTCACCAATTAAAAGCACTAACTCATTGCCATCAGGTTGGAACGTTCATTCCTAGGAACGCAATCCATTTATATATAGGATATATAGCGATTTTACAATTGGAGAATATCAGGACCGTATCTAAAGACTAACTCATGCTCTTCGAAGGTGCTCTTATCCTGCATCCGTTTTCCATTGATCATATACTCATACGCATCCTTTGCAGAACGAGGGAACCATTCAATAGTTGGGCCTGAGTCTAGCTTTTTCACCTCCTCTATCCGTGCAGCAATCGCCCGTTTTACATCATCATGCAATGTAATATTCCCACGTATTCCTGATCTAATGTCTAAAAATGATAAACAGATCTATAATTAAAAAGCAGATCCGATGATGAACAAACATTCGAAGGTAACTAATGATACAAACTTACCTTGCAGTTTAGGAACACATGGCCATGTTGTGCTTTCAAAAAAATGAATTGATGAATTCTCTGACTCATCGAGACAAGCTGCAGGTGACATCACATGTTCACATGCACATATATAGTTCAAAACATGTAAACAAGACCATGAAAATAAACAGGTGTTCCTCGGTCCATCGGACACACACCTCTATCACGGTTGACCCGGACGCTGGTAGCAACGACAAGATCATTCCTGATTTCAGCGTCTGCGAATATTTTCCCAACTTCTAGATAGTTATCCGTGATGAGCACACGTAGAAACGCTATGCGACTGCATTTGGTCATGATATATGATTATGGGTTACCCCGTAACAACTACCCGAATGCTTTAAGATTCAAGATGCAAGATGCAAGATGAGCAAACCTCCCTGGAGACAAGATGTATAGAAAACACAAACCTGCCATCATTCAGGCAGACCTCCCTGATCGGATAGGGTGCGAATGCGCCGTCATCCATCGCAACAACATGAACAACGACTGGCAACAACGTCGACCTCGGCTCCGTGTGGCCCTGCAAGAGCTGCATCCAGGGTGACAAAGTTACCAGATGTGATCATCATACATATATTATTATATATATATGCGGCATAAAGCACAATGCATTGTGAATCATATATAGACAGAGGGAGAGGTAAACTCAATCGAACAGAATCAATCAGTTACGTTATATACGGCATGTTGTCATCAATCATTATATTTGATATGAATCAAATATAATGATTTGCCTGTGTAGATTACCTTAAGCATGCGAGCTATACCATTTGCCTGAAGTATGTAAAGAACTAAAGATTCGTGGGCGAAACGCTTAATCTTGACACTCGTTGGTCATCTTCTAGGGAGTAATGAAAGTAGTAACCCTAATGTTGCTAATGCCATCTGTAGTTCAAGCTTTGTGCCTACAGGACAGGGCCATGCATGCCATGGCGGCGGATATATGGGAGTTTAGCTTAGAAGATGTGGCATTCTTTATCAAAAAATAAAAGGCGTTGATGTGGCCACGTTGGACCACAGAAGATCCCGGCACTGGATCCAACGATGATCCACTGACAAGATCTGGCACCGATCCAGGTGCTGATGCTCCTGCGCCTTCGGGTGCTGCGTGAGGGGCCTCTGGCTTGACGCGTGGCAGACCAAAACGCGTCCGACAGGACCGGATTGCGCATCAGCACCTGTCTCCGGATCTTCACGTACGTCAGGTAAGTGTAAGTTTGTATCTATACGAAAATTATAGATAATTATGGATGCTAATGTCCCAAGCAAATTCGTGCTTTATTTATTCCATTTATTTTCGATTACAAAGTGGCATTACCCGTAACAACTAAGGCAATGCACACGATTGAATTGTACCAATAAAGGACCACATGTAAACCCACTTTTGTATAGCTCCTTGCATTGATCAGGTCGAGACACAACGGCAAGAATTATAGGGCGATTGGTATCCAAGCATGCTTCAAAGTTGCCCCGTCCAATTAGACGGTCTAAAATTCCTGTGACAACATTCATGGCGTTTCCGATCATATAGGTCGCGTGACACCAAACTACACGATCTTGCACACCTTCCTGAATGCGGAGCCTGGATAAAACTTCGAGGCACACACTTATGTACCAGCCTCGGTGCATAGGTGAAAAGCAATCCATGATAATTGGGTGATGGTCAGCAATGAGCTGATCGACCTGCAATGAAGCCCGGATGTCTTGACCATCGTGGAAGGAAATCATTAGCAGCTGGAAAAGAGGCGTGGTAAAAATGTCGTAGAATAGATAGACAAGATAAGCCCACCTTCGACGGATGAGAACCAACACCCAGCTCCAAGAGGTATGAAAGTGACATTACTTGCAAAAGTGGAAGTTAAACAACCTACATCAAAGTTTGCGTGGTTTCATGACAAGTTAAAAAAAATAGAATAATCCATCTAACGAAGAATTTGATGTATAGTAATTTGCCCACAAACCTGTTATTTGGTCTACAAGCACTTTCCTTGCAAACACTACGCAATTGTTCGCGCACGCGTTTAGAATCATCCGGTGTGTGCTATCAGTCATATCTGATAGTACGCGAATGAATGCGACACGTCTGAAGGTGAAAATTCGTAAGCGTAGACACAACAATAATAACGAGTTATATATAGACGGTGAGTAAGAGCATATACCCAAAATCTTTGATTGCAACTTCCCTGACGACATGATTGGGTACGGTGGTGTGGTATATCATCCCCACGTGGCAAACTACAGCAAGAACGTCGACCAGGGAGCCATGCGGTTCTCTCATGGCCACGGTCAGTGGAAGGAACGAGGCACAAGATATCATGGCTTTGTTAATGGGAATCACCTCCTCCGACCGTTTAGATTTATATCCATTGTTGGGTACGTACTTATGGAAGGTTTTTAACGTAATTATGCAAAATGGAGTAGGTTGCAGTAATATGGAAATATATATTTTTGTGTGATTATGAATGCCTCTGTCGATCAAATCAAGATATCTACAAACCTTACAATATATGGAAAGCCCAGATCAACCATGCATCATAGATGCCCCGTCCAATTATATGATTTAATTTTGATTATCTATACTAAATATATGTATAATATGGTAAGGGATAAGGGATTCATTCTCTTGGATGCCTATAGTTATAGATAATTGCCAGTAGGGGTACAACTTCAAAACTGTATAGTTATAGGTAGAACAAGATTGGCACGAACCATATGCTTTATTACGACTGGTTGATACATAAATAAGATAACTCGATGATACAATAAAATGGTAACATTGCAATCCTACATCATCTTCTTATGCCTTGACGGTACCGTTGGACGAACCCACATTGGAGTTCTCATTGAGTGTTTCGGCAGTAAACGACGACCTCCATGGATTGGAAAGTCTTGAAGTTGAGAGCCAGCGCCATGATACATGTGAAATGTCACAACGTCACTATCCCTTAGGTTAGCAATGTACACACTGTTGGGACGGATCCCACCCCATCTGCCGTAGAACGGGTAGTTCAATCCAACAAATATAGACCCGCCAAGACCAATGTTATTAATGAGAGACCACGTCCCACCCTCTTCGTCAAATTTGTGCACTGTCATGCCATCCAACATGGTGAACCTGTCATGTTCGTTGGACAACACTCTAAAAGAAGGCATGTAGAAGGTCTGCCTGCCATGACCATGTATACATATTAGCAGGAGTGCGTCGTCTGGAGATTTTGCAAGGTAGTATACACGATCAATTGACCCTTCAATTTTTTGGATGTTAGGATCCGGTATCCTCAAAGGGTAGTCACCATGATGTAACATGTCCCATGAAAACATACACCCCTCCTCATCAACAGCAACCAACCGTCCATTGCGAACAATCACGTCCATAATAACCTCTGGAAAATAATCGAGGCAACCGGGAAATTCCGTAGGGTGCTTAAACCTATTCCACTTTTCATCCCCTCGCGACGTGAAGGCTAATAATCCATCATCGAACAAACAAATGGCGCAGTAACCCAATACGCTAGAAGGTGTCTCACACAAAACAATGCGGCGAAGAACGCGTGCAAATCCATCTAGTGTGCACCCCGTTTCTTGTAACCTCGGATGAAACATTAATTCTAGATCACCGCATGCACCCACTTGAGCTCCTTCCATTGTGGACAAAGACGGAAGAGAGACAATTTCTCTAGTTATAATGTTGAGAAGAGATAGAGAACACCTGTTATCGGTGATGACGATCCAGTCGTCCTTTCCATCAACCCAAGTAGTGTGCATCAAGTATTGGTTGTGGGAGCGGGACGATATCCTATCAGAAAAAAGCATGGAATCCAAACGTTCCGTCTCCAAGGCATTCTTCAAACATAGTACCGTCCTTGTCCGGCCTAGAGGTCAGCAACACAGGTGTACCTAGCAGATGGGATCAACGCTATTTTTATTTAATTTATCAATCGAAAACGACTGAAATGAAGCGTAGCCAAAATTTGCAATGAATACAGCAACCCTTGTCGACATCACCTTACCTGACTGGACAATCTTGATCTTGAGATGGTTACACACATCAAACCATGATCTGCATGTTGCTGAGAAGCTCAGCACGTCAAGAGCATCGACACGTTGTAGAATGTTGCCGCACACGTCGGCGTGAAGGTCACGCCAATCGCAACTCGACTCGCCAAAGCATGGAAGACCCATTCCTGATGGGCAGATGCACATAAACCCGAGATGCCCTAGCACTTCTTTTGTGAATTGCAAGCACCACATGACTTTAAATAATATTGGAGTAGCAACGCAGCTCTATGGAAACAATTGATGCTCCTGAATCAATTTGGCGTTGACAATGCAATCGTGCGGATCGCACGCGATCTAGAAAACTGGTACATGGAAAACGTGACAGCTACTTGACCACCTAGCAATCAAATCATACATATTAGTTTCCTAGTAGAAATTGTTATGGAAGCTTGCAGCCGGTCATAGCCGGCAAGTTTATATCATGTCACTTAGTTTCCAAACGCTAGAAGGATTGCACGCGACCTCAAATACTAATATAATGGAACACGTGCCGGGTAATTACCCACCTATTAATCAATATTACATATTTGTTTCCAAATACACTTTGTATTGCAGGCCAGCATTGGTAGTTAACGGGCACGTGCGATGTTAAAAAGCATAAACAATAAAAAGTTGCACGAAAAAACAAATTGGGATACAAAAATTTGCAAGTTGGCCTCGCGTGGGCTAGTTCACAATGTGCAACTTTACAAGATGAGTATGACCAGAGAGCGTATTACACACAGTGTAGACACATATCTGCGAAAACAATCTTATTAATATGCGTTCATAATAATGTCAACCAAATTGATGAAGCACACAGCCATAACAATTATAAAAAAACATGCTACATATCACTACCAATGCTGGCTCAAGGCCCTTGGTGGCCATTTAACATATACTCATAAACTCGTTCAGGTTAACAGCCTGAACATTGCTTGGTCTCGTTCCATTATCATGGTCCTCAAGGCGTTTCATGTCATCAGCTCGTGCACTGACTGCATTCTTAACACCATCACGCATCTTCATATCGTGCCTCACCCATTCCTAACCTCTGCAAAGTAAAAACGAATTTAGTGTCCACCTTAATTTATGATCCGTAATTCATTGTAATCAACGTATAACCTTCGAGGTTTTTAATCCAGGGATACGTGCTCGGCTTAATCATTGTGATGATAGTACGTGCAGACTGCTCAAAGCACTCTGCAAAGAGTGTATACGTTTAGAGGAAACGTAGATGATAGCTATTATGTTAACTAAATGAATACGGTTTGAAACATATACCCCTGTGACGGTTCACACGAAGGTGGTAGCCATTAAGAAATCATTCCGTATTTCGGCGTCCAGCCATTTGCCTTCGGCATGTACATCATGGTCTGTGACGACACGAAGAAAGCTAATGCGACTACAAATTCAGAGCAACAAAAGAAAGGACCCTCACGCGTCACAAAAGAAAGGGCAGGCAAGAACATGTAATATTAATTAACAAGAAAACAGCACAACCAAATGATTAAAACGAATTCACACGATTGCACCTGAAGTCCTTCAACAAATCTCCCTTGTACAGTATCCATCGCAAGGTGTAATGGTCGAAGGGCCAACGTGTGCAACAACAGCGAAGATGTCCACCTCGGATCCATGTGGATAAAGAATTGCGTCATGGAGTGTCAACAAATGCGCAGATGAAAACATCCTGTTGATAGAGTAGAGCTGGAGTATACGATATTATCATACCAATACATGAGGTATATATGCAGTTACACGACCATACAATTTATGGATAGTCCAAAACTTTCCATTTATGCAACGTATTAATTGTAGTATGACAGTTCTTGTAATTGAAGGTCTCCAATATATTTCTACAACTATATTATGTGTTCGCAAATATACAATCATTAATCACATTGTTTCCTAATCTGATGTAAATAAAAATCCCTATATTCGTTTAAAAAGGACTTGTGAATCCGGATTGCGCGCGCAGAAGATCATGGGACCGATTTATAGGAATCAATCTTTCTTATGGCGTGGCGGATGTTCTTTGGGTAGGCGACAACTGGACGAGCGCCGATCCACATTCGTTCGGCTGCT
Organism: Urochloa ruziziensis; assembly: GCA_015476505.1. Lineage (NCBI taxonomy): Eukaryota > Viridiplantae > Streptophyta > Magnoliopsida > Poales > Poaceae > Urochloa > Urochloa ruziziensis. Next base: position 66,195,097 of record CM027121.1, read on the forward strand.
ATGCAGATCAACGTGGGTTTCCGCGCCTAGCACGTCTGTTACGTCCACCCCGTCGACCGTTCAGATGTTGTTGCATCCCAGAACACAAGCGTTATTTCATGTGTGTGGAATCTGTACACCGAATGACGCTAAAATAGAAAAACACTATGCTTCCAGCACGTCCCTATACACAATGTTCTTTGTTCTCTTTCCAGTGGGATCAGCATCAATGTTTGGCCTTGCCAAGACCCATGTAGAAGATCTGCAAACACCTCTTGACAGTGCAACATACAGCTGCCCGTGCGCGAAGACAGGCTCTGGAAGGTATACACCTACATTAGGTATGGTCTGCCCTTGGGCCTTGTTGATAGTCATCGCAAAACTTAACCTGATAGGAAATTGTTTTCGCTTGAACCTGAAAGGAAGGGTGATATCTTCAGAAGGGGATAGAGGTATCCTAGGATGAACACCCTTGTGCCTGCATGTTGTCCACTCGTGATCTCTGCATCGATAACATTGTCCTCGAAATCCCTAATAATCAAACGGGTTCCATTACAAAGTCCATGATGAGGGTCAAGGTTTCTAAGAAGAATAACCGGACAGTTCTTCTTTATCTTTAGCTCATGAGGAGGCAAACCATTCGGTGTGATAGAATTTAAAAAATCAAGAGGATAGTTGTTGACGGTGTCATCCTCCACGGAGTCGTGGCTGTAATATACCTTCTCTAAACCCGGGAACATATCAATCATCTTGGAGTTGAGATTGTCAACATGCTCGTTTCTGGTGGCTAATATAGCTCGCTCTCTCATGTATGCTGCATTAGTGCAGTTGAGTTTGAGATCGGGGAACACGCTGTCGATTAGCTTATTTAATGACTTCTCTGACTCAAACTCGATGACAATGTCGGGTGGCAAATCGACATAGTCATTATCATACGTTTCTTGCGTCCCATTGCCAATCCGCAACAGAAATTCCGAGTAACACCCATCACTCATCGCCCTCATATTTTGAGATAGCCTGATCTTCTTACATAGTTCCAGATATAAGATTTTTGCAGCGTCGCATCAGTGATCTGTGCTCTAGTCCCACGTGGCACGACGGGTAGGACCTGTCTAAAATCGCCACCGAAACAATGACCTTACCACCAAAAGGGGCTGTGTTCTCCATCACATCCTGTAGAGACCTATCTAGCGTTTCAACTGTTTGCCTTCGCGTCATTGCCACCTCGTCCCATATGATAAGAGATGCCGCACGCATGAGAGCAGCTGTCCCACTCTGCTTTGTAAAGTTGCACGTAGAATCATCACTGACCTTGATCGGTATCTTGAACCTTGAGTGTGCAGTCCTTCCTCCAGGCATAATCGAGGCAGCTATACCCGAAGTTGCAGTTGCAACTGCAATAAGGTTCATGGATCGTAATTTAGCTAGCAAAGCCCGGTACAAATATGTCTTTCCAGTACCACCAGGTCCGTCGACAAAAAACACTCTCCCCCGGTTATTGACAGCATGATAGTATATCTCGTCAAAACCAGCCCTCTGCTCTGCATTCAGTGAATCAACAACTTGAGGTCCTTTTCATCGTAACCTATCTTCCTCTCTTCGGTCAATTCCCTATTGTAGTCTCTGGAGACACGATCTAAAATTGCATGTAACAAGAGTTAGCTATGGTTATCGTGTGATGCACAAAAACTTATGTGAGCAGTTATGTTTTCGTAACTTGTACATGAACTGCAACAAAACAAGTTGGGAACAAACCTGGATCATTAAGCGGGGGAAGCCCATAAGAACGAATATCCTTGCCCATTGACTGAACAATATCAGCAATGTCCCTTAGAACAAATTGAACAACAATTGGATCAATGCCGTGAACTCTCCTATAATCTTCGGCTAGTGATTCAAAGTGTCGTCCCATAGTTTCTAATATTTGCATACTCACAGAACACCATTATAGTGGCAAAAAGCCTTCGCATAGCGAAAGGCATTTTGAACATTTTGGCCTCACGTAGCGCATCATCAAGTGACTTATCAGTGTGGACAAGCCCAAGCTTCTCAGCAGCAGTCCTAAAGTCCGGATAGCGCACCCCTCGAATAGTCATGAGTGAGTCAAATGAAGTTGGTCCTCTGACATGCATCAGTAGTATCCGCAAATAGAACCTCTCACCTTCTGCGGGGTTCGCATAAACCATCCTTCCGATCTGAAACCGCTTGTTCTTCTCTTGACCCAGTACTTCTTGGCTTTGATCCACCTGTAATGCTCGGGAAACTCGCGATATAGATAATTAGCGGCTGCTGGGTCTTCCTGGTTCATTCGAAAAAAATCTGTAAGCATAGACCGTTGCGTTGCAGCCCTATTCAAGATATCCTCTATTGTTTCATTCTCATCAATGGTACCATGTGCATACCAGGCAGGTGAACCTGCAATTGCATAACAGGTGGCGACATGGAGTACATGGGGAACCTGTACATTCTGTATACAGCTTCAATCACAGTGATGCACCGTGCACTTCTGTATTGTTTGACTTCATTGACCTCTATATCTGCCCATTGTTTTGTCTCTTCAGTCCGGAAAGATGCACAATCGTGTCCCTTATATATATATTTGTATATATATTTTACTGACTCAACACTACAACATATTCTACGTTAATATGGCAGTTGTAGCGCATGAGCAAAACCGGGTTGTAAGGCACAACCCATCTGTTATCAAGCCACTTTTTCCTGAGAAACACTTTCTTCCGTCATTTCGTCGTCTGTAAATAGGATACGCATCCTTCCCCTGATGCGTTGTGTCACTAAACTGCCGAGGGTATTTGAATCGACATTCATTGTTTACCATGCAGCACAGCTGGGATTCAAAGCGCCACATGGTCCGTGCATCATATGTGTACAAACCAGGTCATGAAGGACGGGGTATTTTTTCTCGTCTGGCAGTTCGGCGCATACGTACTTATCAAAGGCATCTGGACCACTCAATTTGTCTTCCTCTTGCATGATTAGTAGAATATGCTCATGTGGCAGACCCCTTTTCTGGAACTCAGTTACATGCGCCCACGCTGCGACTTTCCCAAAGTGTTGCTTTTTAATCAAAAGTCATGAAGGTCCAACATCTTTGCACGATATACCCTTGCCACAATGTCGGGTCTATCTTGGTGCAGTCTGTCCAGCCAACAACTGTTCAGTAATCTCAGGCCAGTGTGGTATTACAAGTCATTGTAATGAAAAAGTCTGGCCTGCCATAAACCTGAACCATGTCATTGCATCCATAAATCTAGCCCGGGACATCGCGATCACCTGCCCGGGAAGTTTTTGATAGAACGATCCTTCTTCCCGCCTTCATTGCATCCACCTCGCCAGTCGAGAGAGTGTCCACGAGACCCTGGTAGTCAGGTCCATTGAGTTCAGTTTATACATATAGACGCAAAGTACGATTATTAATGTTATAGAACCACCTGATACAAGTCTGCTCGTATAACCTTTGGTTATCTGGATTTGAATACCAATCGAGCCGCATGGACTCAATCTTAATGTACTGTCGACTATCCACTGCTGGAATAGGCGACCTCCATATAAGAAGATGACAAACTCCCCGTTCCGTATTGCAATATGTAGCAATAGTATTCGCGAGCACTGACGTGCAACCTTGATACAGTGCCCCCTAAAATTGAAAAACATCAATAACTATACTATAAATATCAGAATTAATTATACTAAAAGGTGGTACGGAAGGACTTCATCATCATCGTCAACCGTCTAGGCTATCCCAATAGCCGTCTTCGTTGTCGTCTTGTATTTCAACATCCTCCACTCCTACAAAATGTAGAGAAACCCACATGATGGACAGACTATATTTTCGTTACAGTTACAAGCACCTATAAACTCACATTCACAATCATATATACCTTGTATTGTCACCTGTGGTTGACCCGGCCTCTTGCTCGGCCCATCAGCCGATATATTTTTCTAACCCTCTTTCCTGAGTTGTATTTCCCTTTTGCACACATTGCCATGTTCCTCTACAAATAATAAATAATAACATGACACATATATATATATACCCAATTTTGAGCATCTACATAACTGGATATAAAATATACATACCTGGTTTTCCCGTTTGTGTATTTCCTCTTCTGCCGCGGGAAGCGTTTGACCGGCGTTTCCTCTAGCATTATTTCTTGTCCTCCCATCCAGTCTCACCCAATGGATAAAATAATGGGTACGCCAATGGGTCAGAACAACCATGATACGCTCTAATATATTCAGGTCTACCAGAATTTGGGTATATAATTATACTACGTTGGAACTTTCTTGTATGGTCTTCACCGTCCTGCCACATAGCTGCCACTTGGTCCATTGCTGGTGCGTTGAATCTACGTTGATCCACAGATATACTGGTGTTTAACTCGATCAGTACTCCTCCACGTTTCCTCTTTGTCCCAAGTTCTGGAAGGTCCGTGTATAAGGATTACCATCTTGGATTTCAAGGATGGTGGTGAACAATCTGGCATCTAGATGAGGAGAGCGCTTAGCCCTGTGTTTCAAGGTATGATCAGTGTCATAAAAGTACAATTGCATATGTCTGGGACCCTTGGCGTGCGGCTTTAAGTTATCAAGTCTGTGGTATATCTGTCCATGTACCTTGAAACAGTACACACCAGATCCTGAAATGAATTTCAACATAGTATGTTCATAAGATCATGGTTCTGTGAAGTCATGCTAAATAAGCATTTTGCAGAGGTCAAGTTCTGTCATCATTACCTTTTGCTGTGGCCAGATGCTGATCGACTGATGCTCCGAAACTCGTAAACGAAAAATGCGAGTTGAAATACCTCACGTTCTTTCGAAAATATACCGCATCACGGTCCGTCTGGCTCGTGAAGAGCCTACGCAGTTGCACTGGTACATCTGGCCTGTGTATGTTTACGCATCCCTTCCTACAACAGAAACTCTCTCCTTCGCGAGGAAACTTCATTGCGCCACACCATTCGCAGCCAGGCACCTTACGTAGAACAAAATGTGTCTTTGGTAGATCTTTGTACACGAAATCGTACGGTCTATATCTACTGCAGGTATATCAGGGTCCCTGCCAGTCTGATACCGTACGACTGGAACCATGAATACGTCAGCGTAAAACATTTAGATTGCCAACATACAAAATATATTTACAAATAACATGTGTTTGACGCGACTGATCCAAGCTTACCTTTCTCATGGAACACCCTCGCTTCATCGTCTTCGTACGGTTCCACAGTCGTCTCGATCGGCTGTCGTTGATCCAAGTCTTCCTCTGCGTAACAAATATAGTTGATTTTCATAAAAAATCAAGACACACTAAAATTATTGTATTCAACATGTTGATGTAACATGTATTTACCATCAACAGTAGCACTAAGATTTTCAGGCTCCCAAACTGAATACCGCTCGAGGTGTGCTTTTGCTCCAGCAGTATTAGTTCCTGTGACAACAACGGTATGAAACTATTGTAAACATATAACCGTATGTAGGAGGAATACGATGTCAAGCTCACCCTGTGCTCTAACAGCACTCCTGGTCAATGGCCCTGTGGGTGCTTCATCGTTTCCCTTGGGTCCATTGTTTTCTTTGCGTAACTTGGCCTGCAGACGTGATTCTTTATTCTTACATACCATATGTTGTTTGGCAGCAGCATCCTTTCCTGCAAATCGCGCCCTTTCTCTGGATCTTTTCAACTCTGCTGGAGACGATTCTGAAACACATTGTTTTGTGTTACAGGCGAGATTAGACGCTTATAGTCCACCTCATCGATTAGTAGGCAGGATAAAGACGAACCAGTGTTGGCGCCGACCATTGAATGTAACAACGAGCTAATCATGTTATCCCCGGCCATTGCCACTAATCCGGGTGACTGTCCAGATCCGTGAATTTTACCACCTGCCATTCGAAAATCACGACACATGTATTTGAGTCCGTAACAAACAAACACGGGATCACGAAAAAGGCTACTCACCCAAATTTAGTGTGTCGGGAAAATGTGTGTACTGTGTTGTCGTAATCGACCGAAACTTCAACCCTACCATGTCTAGACCCGCTTGTGTCACTGCGTTGCTGGCCATCTGAGTTCCATGGACCCGTAGGTTGGAAGGGATGAGGTGTTTTGCTCTGGGAACGTGGTCACCGCCGTCGTAGTCATTGATTGTGACAACGAGCTGATAAAATTTTGATCCACCTGTGTCACATCGGTAGTCTCCACCATGTTTTGACCATACTGTGTCAGTACGGTGCTACCCATCTCAGAACCATTGTCCCGTAAGGTATGAAGCGATGAGGTCGTTTGTAACAACGACCTAGCAAAATTGTGGTCCACCTGTGACACTCCGGTAGTCTCCAGACCAGATCCAGAGATTGGCCATCTGTGTAACACATGTCCATCACAATGCGCGAAACATTCAGAAACAACGAAAACGAGCGCACAAAATTAGTCTACACATACCGGCATGCGCCGTTGATGGGATGACATTGACATTCTTCTGCCGACGCGCCTCTCTTCGTTTGGCGTTGATCTCGGCCTTTTTCTCTTCCGGCAAACTGGCGTACCTTTCTCTAGCCATCTTCCTCCTCCGTTCATTCGAGTCTTGATTTTCAGTGTCAATCAAACCTTTACGAGGTCATACAACGTTAGTACAAATTCAAATCATAAACTAACAAAAGAACATCACGCATTGGATCGAGTATACCTGAATTTGGTGAGGTCACTGACGCATCCCACGAACGTTTCTTAGCGGCAATACGAACACTACTACGAACTGGAACGTTTGTCACATCCCCAAGGGGGGGACGACCATCCATGATAAACACCCGAGACAATGGGCGTAGTGGGCATCCAGTAGATTTAAGGAGACAATGAAGAAAGACCAGGATGGAAACTCTCTCGGGGATCAAACATTCGAAATATTGACGCGTGATCATATAAGTATGGAAAGTTTTGATTGGGAAAAGAAACCAGGATGGAAACTATATACGGGGATCAGCATAAAGGAAATATGCACGCGTGACAGAAGGCATATCATTTACGTATGGAAAGTTTTGCGTGGGATTTGTTTGGAAACAGCCACTGCGAGATTTTCGAATGGCTGGGTAGGCGCCACTGCGAGATTTTCGAATGGTTGGGTAGGCGCGGGCGGGTAAGTGGAGCGCGCTGGTAACAAAAACTTTTCGGTTTTGGCAGAATCATTTTCTAACTCTCAATTTTACACAGGTGGGTTTTGGTCCTCCTTTGGTCGAGCCTGTCAGGTGGGTCCTCTGTGAGGGGTACAGGGAGTTTTTTCAGGTGAGAAGTGTTTCAATTCTCTTGGATCCTTATAGTATAGATAAACCAAGCAAGTCTTTTTTCATGATACGTTTTGCTTTAATATATAACCAGTAGGGGATAATTCCTCCTGCCCGCTAACCAACCAAGTGCAGGGATGATGAACCAAAAAAAGGCCCACCAGCCCAACAGAACCTTAAAAAAATAAAAAATAAACTGACTTGTGCGCCTAAAAATCAACAAATACCACAGGTGGAGTTGGAACCGAGATGCTAACTTTACGCTCGACCGTCCCGAACGGTCAATGCCCGGCACCAGCACATGGTGGACCCCACGCGCATTAACCGTGAACCCTCGCCCGTGACTTTCCAAGCGTCCGCCACCCACACACCCAGAGGCTAGCGCCTCATCCCCGTGGGGCCCACTGCTCTTTCTCCCTCTCCATTTTCATCGCACCTTCCCGTTCCTCCCCAGATCCATTTCCTCTCCAACAATCCTCTTCCTCAGATCCGGCGGAGGGAGCTCCACGCCCCGCGCGTGAGGCCGTGAGGTGGCAGCGGGTGACCGGAGGAGGCGCGGCGGGCAGGGACGTGGGGGCGCGGCGACGGTGCCTAGCGGGGGGCACGAGGTGCCGACGACCCCCCCCCTCCCCCCCCCCCCCCCCCCCCGCGGTGGAGGACGCGCGGCGGCACCGCCAGCCCCCGCCGTGGAGTGGGGCGCCGCGGTGGCGGTCGGCCCAGCCGGGGAGGGCGCGAGGCACAGTGGCGCCGCCGCCGTCCCCGACGGATCCAAGCCGGCGACATGTGCCATTTTTTGTGATTTTTAAATCTTTTCTTGCAGTTTTTTTGAAAACTTTCCTGAAAATCTTGCGAAACTTTTCTGAAGATTTCTCTTCCATTTTTTCTGTAAACTTTTTCTTCCAATTTTTTCAAAACTTTTCTGAATTTTTTTCAAAGGATTTGCGAAAATTTTTCCAAAGATTTCTCTTCTATTTTTTCTGAAAAGTTTTTCTTCTTCCAATTTTTTGAAAACTTTTCTAATATTTTTTAAAAGTTCGCGGAAACTTTTTTGAAGATTTCTCTTCCATTTTTTCTGAAAAGTTTTTCTAATATTTTTCGTATCAATTTTTTTAAAAAAGTTTTTTTGCCAAAATGGAAAGAGCGCGAGGGACCAGTAGCCGATCAAATCGAGCGTACGAAAGCTCTCGTATGGGCGAGCGTAAATCCATCGCCACCGCGACGAGGAAAGGGAATGGACGCCCGGCCTGCTCCGCACCGTTTCCACAAATGGAATGCCACCGCTTCCAAAAAGGGAATGAATGGGCTGTCTGAAATTGACCGTTGCGGGGCTGTGGGCGGACGCCCGGAAATTAGCGTCCCCCAGTTGGAACCCAAGACTCCGATGTACACACAAGGAAGTCCTACCACCTGCACTATAGCCTGTTTGTGGTTAAAATGGACATTTAGTTTTGTTTATATTTATCTTTCCAACCAGCTAACATGCAGGCAGCTGATCGTTAGTGGTACGGTTGGCTCGCACAATACATATACAAACTTTAGGGATTATTTGTCAGCTTTAGAGACATGTATTCAATGATACATACTCCGTATTAGAGTAAAAAATGTGTTTGGCTCGCACGATGCATATATAGACATGTATGAGAAATTCAATACAAATGGAATGCCACCGCTTCCAAATTTTTTTCAATCTAAAAGCACTGGCAGCAGGACATTAATCTAAACTTTACAAGCTGATAATTCTGTCCACAATAAAACTAGATCTCAACAGCACGGTAACCAAAATTAAGATGCAACAGGCTATTAAATAATCTATCGTCTATTTCAATAAGACAAAAGCTAATCGAAGCCAATTCAATATTAAGACGATAGATACAGCCGATGCAATCTTAATCAAGGCGGGGTAACTGGTGAATACCGTAGATCATGACGGAAGCGATGCGCCGTAGGTCGAAGATCCGAGGTACTCGATAACTTGGTAGAACTTTGGACTTATCCCTTCGCCGGCCATAGATCAAGACATTGCAGCCCCGCGTTGAGTGCCGAAGCTCCACCAATGATTAAAGTAAAAACATAACGGAAAGGTAAAGGGTGGCGATGCGCCAAATTATATTATCGTGTGATGACTATTACAATTGACGTACCCTCTATTTATATAGGGCCGCTGGACGTCGCGTGTTACAATGTTGGACTCCTTCACGCGCATACAAAAGATTCGTATCTATTCTACAAGCTAACTAAATAAAATATTCTTTATTTGATCCTTCACGCACATATCCTAGCCAGTACACGTGATGCACTTGGAGTCATATTTGCACCATGACGTCACACCCTAATCCGATTCAACATGTGCAAACATACGTGTAAATTCGATCAGCCGTGCACCCGTGCTACCCTTGGACTCCCTAATTAATCTCCTGGCCAAATAAAAGTCACGCAATCTTTCCTTTGTAAATATATCTGTACCTTCTCACATATGTGAATCTCTAGTTTCCATCTGGCCTATTTATTTTCCTCCATCACACAAGTCCTCAATTCTCATTCTTCACGTGCCTGATCACCATATAGCGCAAGGAATAACAGGAACCACTTCGTAGGCTTTTGCAGATTAAAATTTGATGTCAACACAGTAATATTTATCAAATCAGACTCTTCCTTGCCAGTTTATTCGCTGCCCCTTTTTCTATCTTGATTTTGCTTCGGCCAAGGTAAGTAGATTAGGAAACATTTCCAACAGGCCGATTATCTGGTGTCAACACGTTGGTACTCTGTCACCGGAGCGCGCGTATGGACAGCGTGCAGTGCCAGACATATTACGGACGGGAGGTCAGGCGAGCGGATATCCGCAATCCCAATTTTACATCTGACCGCACAGTAGCAAACTTGCGCTCCGTTCCTCCCGTCCTTATCCACTCGTGCAGAGCAGCAGCGTAGCCTCGTTTCCTCCCCATCCTTTTCCCCCGGCCTTATCCACTCGTACAGACAGCAGCGGAGACGAAACCGGCACCGCGCGATGGGGGCCGCGCGCCCCAGCTGCTGCCCCGCCTCCGCCTGTCGCGTCCCCGGCCGTGCCCTGGCCCCCGTCCTTCGCGCCTTAATCCATGCAGAAGTTTTACTTGCCTAATACTATTTTAAACAATAACTGTAACAAATATTGTTATACTATAAATTACAAAAGATCAAACAATGAGAAAGTTTAACTGCAAGGCTCAACCAACAATGAGACAACTGTGTTTAGTTCGCGAAAACATTTCGTGAAAAGATTTCGGGTTTTGATTTTATCAATTTAGAAGTAATAAATGTAGACCAAAAATGTGGAAAGTTATATGGATAGGTTGGAAATCTCGAGACGAATCTAACTATGGTAATTAGAGGGTAATTAATCCACAATTAGCGGATGATTATTGTAGCACTACTGTTGCAAATCATGGATTAAGTAGACTCATTAGATTCGTCTCGCGATTTACAGTCTATCCATACAACTTTTCATCTTTTTCGTTTACATTTAATATTTCATGGATCAAAGATTCTCTTTTGATGTGATGGATGAAAATATTTCGGGTGGAAACAAAACATGGCCTAAATGTATGAGAGGCAAAAAAGTCAAGGACTCATGCATGGAGAGAGAGGGCCGTGTTTAGATGCATTCCGAAAAAATTTTCGGAGGCATTAAATGCAAAGAATCTTGTATGCATGAAGTACTAAATGAAGTTTATTTGTAAAACCTTTTCACAGATGGGTGTAACTTTGCAGCGACGAATCTAATGAGTATAGTTAATCTATGATTTGGTACAGTAACTCTACAGTAATCATCTTCTAATTGTGTGGTCAAAGACCTCATTAGATTCGTCTCGAGAATTTACCTAGGGTTATGAAGATAGTTTTGTAAACTGCCTTTAATTAATACCTCTAATTATTTGTCTAAGGTGCATTTATTACCCTCAAAAACTTTTCAATACCTATCTAAACACGGCCAGATCATGCGTCAGGAGAGAGAACTTGGGCGGCGTTGGTCCTGCTGTGCATGCCTTATGTGGGTCCCTTTGCCCTATCGTGTATGCCATGAGGCAAAGGAGAAAGAGAAGCGTGGGATGGTCTGTGCGACTAGCCTATACCGCAGCCGTTTGCTGTGGTCTTCGTAGCTAGCTAGCGGTTGTTTTTAAGGATGTGATTTGACAGGCAAGCGGGCATGGGTACGCAGCACTGTGAGGTGCGCCTGGCAGCAGGTAATGAATGATCGTCGTGTAGGAGCACGCCATCGTCTGACGTGTGCTAAACTTAATTTTTGCGGTAGCAGAGTCTGAGCCGACCCTTGTGTTGGGGTCGGGCGAGACGGGCATAGTCCGTGTTTTTGATGAAAATTTTTCGTGAAAAGATTTCGGGTATTGATTTTACCAATTTAAGAGTAGTAAATGTAGACGATAAAGGTGGAAAGTTATATGGATAAGTTAGAAATCTCGAGACGAATCTAACGATGGTAATTAGAGGGTAATTAATCCATAATTAGCGGATGGTTACTGTAGCATTACTGTTGCAAATCATGGCTTAAGTAGGCTCATTAGATCCGTCTCGCGATTTACAGCCTATCCATATAACTTTTCACCTTTTTCGTCTACGTTTAATACTCCATGCATCTAAGATTCTCCTTTGATGTGATGGGTGAAAAGATTTCGGGTGGGAACTAAACAAAGCCATAGTGCCCGACCCTGACGAGAGGGTCGGACGAAGCGGTGGTTAGCTGGGGATCCGTTGTTTTTCGTCGTATGAATATTTATGGCAAATATTCATCCCTGACAAGAAATATCAAAGTGTTGATGACCAAAATTGGCATATGAACTCGGTAGTGCTGAGTTTTCAAAATCAGCAGTGCTGAAATGACAAACTCGGCAGCGCCGAGTTGTATAAGCTCGCAGTGCTGGGTGTAAAGGGAAAATCTGAGAGTAGAGTTCGAGTTTGACACGATTTTGTATTATATTCGACTTGTACTCGGGAAAAGACCTCCCCACCCTATAAATATGAAGGGTCACGGCGGATTGAGTTTTTTATCCCATCGATCAAATATACAAGTACTTTGCTTTTATTCTCCAAACCCTAAATCTCTTCCATACCCTAGTTTCTGTTCTTCATTTATCTAAATTGCATATAAAGAGTTGCAAATTTCTCACAAGTTAACACAGACTATTTTTTGTACCTTTAATTAGCAAAAATCTTAATCTTTAAAATATTATTGCTAATTGGGAGAACAAAATTTACTATTTTTGCGCTCTGAGTGTGTGAAAACTTTTTGTCCATATAGCCAAAAATATATCATTTTAAAATGCTCTTCGATACAATGATAGTGTAATGTTACTATGGTGTTTTCATTTATATGCCTATTCATATGAGTCATAATAATCCATGTAGAGGGAACATATGAGAACTTATTGTGGATGAATTAAATCATAGAGTAAATTCCCTCAATGTCATAGAAATCTGGTAAAATTGCACAAACCCCCCATAAATCACTTCCGGTTTGATACTCCCCCATAGAGGGAACATATGAGAACTTATTGTGGATGAACATAAGACGCTCGAGGTCCGACCTGAGCCGAGGCTAACGCGCGACTCGGCGCTATCTGCTCCTCGCCGGGATGAAGCGAGGCAGCATCGTAATGGGGCGAAGATGCGAGGCGCGATGGGAGCGAGCCGCGAGCGGCAAGCGGACGCGAGGGTGATAGGCACAAGCGGCGAAGCAGCGCAACAAGGCATCCATGACAGGACAATTTCACAGGTGGGCTTTCAATCTTGGTATAGGGATTAGAAATTAGGGATTTGAATATTTGATTTACGATTTGTACGCAGATACATAGGATGAAAGACGCTAAATACAGAAATGACAGAGAGGCATTATTTGTACCCATTGAATAACATGTGAATAGATTTTCACCCTCTTCATTTGAGAACTCGAGCCATTAATTATATATGATGTAGTTCACACTAGACAGTGATTGGAGAACAGGAAAGTACCTATTAAATAACATACAAGGAGTTTCCTTTTTCTTATGCTGGAGAGTCAAGATTTACAGTTTAAAAGTATCATAAGTTTGCTTGACCTGTTACAGTAACCACGAAAGAAGGCATTCTATGTAGGAATTGTTTTTTTAATAGGAAGAACAGATAAATATGCATGTAGACTATTTTTTTGGCAGTGTTATTCTTTTCAGTTGCAGTTAAGTTGTGTTCTTGTTTACCTCGAGACATGAATCCAATGCAATGTTGTCCTAAATGAAAATTGATGTTGCAATACTTTGAGCTGCACATACCTAGTGAAAATAAGAAAACAAAAATCATTCAATGTTTACTGCAAATGCCGGCTGTTGTTGTCTACATACCATTACTTTGACTACTGCAACATAAAAAGGAGGTTCATATACAGTTTGAAATTGTTGCAGGTTGGCTCTACTCTGCACTAAATTAGGTTACATATAAAAAAATAAGAAACAATAACTGCTTGCAAGTACAGGAAAAAATCTACTTTACCATGTGTGGTGACAGGGATAAAGATTCTAAGCACATGCTTCACTATATTCAAGTTGGGCTAGTTATATTCCGATAGTTCATGTCAAAGGAAAATCTGCTGTAAACCTATACCAACGTGAGAAATAATGATTATGCATTCTAAAACTACTTTGAATAAGCAAATAGTAGCAGGACTAATTAAAAGAGGATAAGAAGAGAGGTTAGCATCACACGCTAATATATTCAACACACCAAATGCACAACTTACTGGACAAATTAAATCTTTCCCTATGGTTTTGTGCTTCAATATGAAATTAACAATGTTGGTACTTTACAGGATTTTAAGAGCATCGGTCGATATTTGAATGGATTAAGTGAGCAACAGGACAAAACTCAAGCTTTCATGACCTGGGAAACCAAATCTCTACCATAGATGGATCCTTGAATCTCACTAACTCAAGATGCAGTTAGTTTCTTGGGCATGTAAATAGACTTACATGGACGCTCTAATCTCGCGCTTAACTGCAATGCCTTTCAGGGTGAACTTCCTTGCGTTTTTAGGAGCACACACCAGGAGATCCTGGTAAGGTCCCTCATACACAACATATCAAACAGCTTGTGAACATTGTGAGCATAATCTCCTACTGCACCATTCTTATAAATTTTATAAAAATCCCAATAAAGATTTCTGTCAGCATGAAATTTAGATGCCCGGCAGCCACACCACCGTGTGACGCCTCATCAGATAGGTGCTAAATTTGAAATCCTTGTATGTAGCAAAAAGGAAAATATAAAGGCAGACGCATGCTTACCGACGAATAAACTCAGTCTCTCGCGAATTTGAGATGGTTGGCGCATTGACAAGATGGTTGGGAGCCAGCCGGAACAGCAGCACGCCACCACCTGTCTTTCCCTGTCTTCGTTACTCGTGACCTGCTTTCATCATCCGGTTTTGACAGCTCCTGATGTAGCTCCAACTCAGATGTATTGGCCGGTGCTCCACCCTTTTACACAAAATCGAGCACCGGCACAGACCAAATTGAATCAAAATCTATCAAAACAGAATATAGATTCCCAAAATTAAACTATGAACGGAACAAAACGAGGGAGATTGAGAAACTTGGGAGGGAAGGCCAAGTACAGACCCCTTTCTACATCAAGTCTAGCACCGGCACATACCAAATCAAATCACAATCGATTCACAAGATTGAACGGTAGGTCAACCAATTTGAATTATGAATGGAACAAAACGAGGGAGATGGAGAAACTTGGAAGGGGAGGCGGGAGGCCTGAGGGGAGGAAACATCGAAGGAGTAGCACACTACCTGGAGCTTGCACGAGAAGAGTTCTGTGAGGAATCGAATGAGAGGACGGCGTCGACACCGGAGGGGTGCTGCATGGCTGAAAGGGGGCTGCGGAGGGAGGCGCGGCAGGGGCAGGCGGAGGCAGGAGCCGCGGCGGCGATAGGCGAGCGAAGGAGGTCTATTTTTTTTAACGACGGTGGCGACGCTGGAACTTTCGCGAGGGGGAGATATTTTTACCGGCAAGTGGTGGAAGGAAGCGTCACGGAGAAAAGGAGCATCGTAAAAAACAAATCGAACGGTTAGTTTTTTTTCCTATCGTGGATAGCCTCGCTGGCCGCCGAGCCCGCCTCGTTTCATATATATATATATAGGCCGCGTTTAGATGTTTCCCGAAAAAATTTACAGTATGTCGGGCGCACATTTGAAGTATTAAATATAGACTAATTACAAAACTAATTACAGATTCTGTCAGTAAATCGCAAGACGAACCTAATGAGTCTAATTAATCCGTCATTAGCACATGTTTACTGTAGCAATTTATTGTCTAATCACGACCTAACTAGGCTCATTAGATTCGTCTCGCGAAGTACACTCCATCCATATAATGGGTTATTTTTTTCGACTACATTTAATATGCCATGCATGTGAGGGAACATACTCGAAAAAATTTCGTGAAACATCTAAACAGGGCCATAAAATTCATGAGAAGGACCCCGGTATTGAATGTGAAAAACTTGTATGTCATACTGAATTTCCGGTATGCATGCAATTTGTACATGTATGTCTTCACTAATCAATTAAACGAATTATGTTTTTTTTAGATAAGGGAATATATATTAATATTCCAGCCGCTGCATCGACCAATGCATATAGCTGTTCATTATTACAAGTTTAACTAAAAGAACCACAGAATTAAGAAGACAAAATTTTGTATGTTTAGACTGAAAACAACTAGCTCAAAAAGCATCATGAAAAACAAATCAAGAAGCAATCCTGATTCTAAAGCTCCAGCCATGAGTAGCGAAAACTTCCATAGCGGCAGACTCAAGCATCCTGCAACCCATGGTCGATGCAAAGCGATTCTCTTCCTTCTGTAGTAGCGACCAGAAACGAGTCCAGTGCATCCCCTTGAAGAGTACCCGCAAGTATGAAGGCATGATGCCTTTGTCAAAAACCACTTCATTTCGAGATAACCAAATTGCCCAACATATTGCATTGCCCCTACTAGTATCTGAGACTTAAGTTTTCTATTTACCCCGAGCAACCAGCCATTAAATATATGATCCATACTAGTTGGCGGAGGTAAATTAAAACAAACTTGAACAATTCTCCAGATAAATTTTGCAAGGTTACAATCAAAGAATAAATGCTGGATGGTTTCTCTATGTGCACAAAACGAACAAGATGTATCACCATGCCATTGTTTTCGAGCTAGATTATCTTTAGTCAATATAATTCCCTTAACTAAGTACCACATGACCACCTTTATTTTTAAAGGAATTTTCAACTTTCATACTATGTTATTAATTGGTAAAGCTTGTGTCAAAGAAAGGGCTCTATACATAGAGTGAACACTAAACAATCCATTTTGGTGTAGACCCCAGATAAAACGATCTCTATGATTGGATAACTGAACATTCATCACCATGGCCACTATTTGGTGCCAGGCCTGCAAATTATCACCTGTGAGAGATCGTCTAAATGCTATGTTTAAAGGTGTTGCGGATAAGACTGATTGTACCGTAGCACTCCTTTTTCTCACAATATGATATAAAGATGGATATAAATCTTTTAGAGGTCGCTTTCTAATCCAAGAGTCCTCCCAGAACCGAATCTGTGACCCATCTCCTAGAGAGAAGCTCCCTAAGTTGAAGAATTCATCTCTAACCTTCATTAGTCTAGCCCAGAACTGAGAATCTCCTGGTACATGTTGAACTTGTGTGATAGTTCTATTCTTTAAGTATTTTTTTCTTAACAAATTCTGCCATATCCCATCACCATTGACTAATTTAAAAAGCCACTTGCTTAGTAAACACCTATTGTGAACGCTTAGATTTAAAACCCCCAATCCTCCTTGATCTTTTGGAGTAGAAATCACACTCCACTTAGCAAGCCTATATTTTTTTTATGCTCATCACTTTGCCAAAAGAATCTTGATCTATAGTAATCCAACTTCTTTAACACACCTCTCGGTAACTCAAAAAAAGATAGCATAAACATAGGCAACTACTGAGGACTGAGTTAATTAAAACCAATCGTCCACCTACAGGAAGGAGTTTACTACGCCAACAACTCAATCTCTTCTGAAATCTTTCCTCAACATGACTCCAGTCACTATTACGGAGTGTTCGGTGATGCATAGGTATGCCTAAGTACCGGAAAGGCAAACAACCTATATCACATCCAAAGATTTGGGAGTATTCATATTCTAACTCTTTTGCTGCTCCATAACAGAACATCTCACTTTTGTAGAAATTTATCTTAAGCCCCGACAATTGTTCAAACGCACAAAGCAACAATTTCATATTTTTAGCCTGCTCAATATCATTATCCATAAAAATAATTGTATCATCTGCATATTGTAGTATTGACAAACCATCGTCTACCAGGTGAGGGATGATTTCCCTAATCTGGTCCTCCCTTTTAGCTCTGTTTATCAATACCGCCAACATGTCAACAACTATATTGAATATGATTGGTGATAATGGGTCTCCCTGCCGAACCCCTTTTTTCGTTTGGAAATAGTGTCCAATGTCATCATTTACCTTTATAGCAACGCTACCCTTAGTCATGATCCTATGAATCCACTCGCACCAAGTGGGTGAGAAACCTTTCATTCTAAGGACTTGTTGCACAAAAGGCCACTTTAGCTTGTCATAGGCTTTCTCAAAGTCTAGTTTTAGAATAATACCATCGTTCTTTTTTGTATGCAGTTCATGAATTGTCTCATGTAGAATTACTACCCCCTCCATAATGTATCGACCTGGTATGAAAGCAGATTGAGACTGATTGACAAGTTTATCGGCCAGCATTAAAATTCTATTATTGATTACCTTTGTGAAAATCTTAAAACTGACATTCAGAAGGCATATCGGTCTATATTGCTGAATTTTAATAGCTTCCTCCTTTTTGGGTAACAAGGTAATCACTCCAAAATTAAGACTATGAAGTGGCAATCTTCCTTCATGAAACTCATGGAAAAGCGCCAAAAGGTCCGGCTTAATCACTTCCCAGAAAAATTGGTAGAATTCAACAGGGAAGCCATCCGGACCCGGTGCTTTATTGTGTTCCATCTGAAAGATTGCGGTTCTTACCTCTGCCTCGCTGAAAGGTGCCGTCAATAACTCATTTTCCTCCCTCGAGACTTGAGGTATATCATCTCTCATTGTCTCGTCCATGGTGAAGGAATTTGAATCATGAGGCCCAAACAACCCTTTGTAATATTGTGTGATATAAGATTTAAGGTTATCATCTCCCACAATTATCCCTTCATCCTGCTCTAGTTGAACAATTCTTGTTTTCCTCTGCCGTCCATTTGCTACAAGCTGGAAATACTTAGTGTTAGCATCCCCTTGCAATAACTTTGTTGTTTTCGATCGTTGGAGCCAATAGATCTCCTCCTCTCTAAGCAATTTAGTTAATTGACCTTTGAGATTATCTCGAAGTTCTTTTTCATGTGGTAGCAACAACCTAGTTTTAGCTTGAATATCTAAGGTGTCGATCATATTTAACAAAACAACTTTCTTTTTCTATCTTGGGATATTGTATTTCTCGCCCAACCCCTCAAAAAGCTCCTTACTCGTCTAATTTTGTTTTGCCACCTCTCCATAGGAGTATGTCCTCTAAACTCAGAGTCCCAAACTTCCTTTATTAATTCAAAGAAACCATCTTTTGTAAGCCACCCTAGCTCGAATTTAAACATTCTAGAGTTTCCTCTGTGGGATGGTTCACCCGAACTTAGCAATAAAGGAGTATGGTCTGAGAGTTCCCGAGTAAGTGCACACACTGATGCCAATGGTAATTTTAATTCCCATTCTGTAGAAACCAAGATTCTGTCAAGTTTTTCATAGGTAGGCACATCTGTATAATTTGCCCAAGTATATTTTCTACCAGACATTTCTATCTCCCTCAAATTTAGTCTCTCTATGATAGCATTAAACAACATCGGCCATTTGTCATTGTAACGGGGGTTATTTTTTCTGAGGGATTTCTGATGATATTAAAATCTCCACCCACCATTATCGGTAAACCCTCACAATTAGTGCAAGCCCGCACCAATTCTGATAGAAAGGATTCCTTGTGTTCCTCTTGAGCAGCCCCATATACTGACATGAGAACCCAACGGAAACCATCCACCCTATTAGTCAAGTAAAACCTAATATGATAATCCCCTTCCTCAATTTTATCTATGGCAAAAGTTGATTGTTTAACTCCTACCAAGAGGCCTCCCGACATTCCTCTTGGTGGGTGCCAGTGCCAAAGGAAGTCAGCACCCGCTGCAAAATGTTCTAGACAATGAACCGAAAAGTCATTTCTATTTGTTTCTGATAGAGCAATAAAGTCAAGATGATTCTCAAGTGCCATGTCATGCAAAAAGGTGTGTTTTGCCAGGTCCCTAAGACCCCTACAATTCCAAAATATGCCTTTCATTGAAAAAATATTTTTTTCTTCGCAGCTACTCTGCCACTTGTATGCACTCTTTTTTGTGCTTTTGTTTTTGCTACCTTGACTGGGATATCAATTAAGCCTCCATCCGAGGCATCAGCCACACCATCCATATTCTCTTCCGTTAAGCCGCCACACAATCGACTTAAGGTTGAGATATCTGGAATGATGTCCTCCTCATCCTCAATCATGTCCTCTTCACTTGTTTTGACCATATTAGTTTTTTTAGACCGTTGTTGTTCAACATCTTTAATTAAACCTATAGCAGACTCAATGGTTTTATTTTGTGTTCCCAACCCCACGCCAATAGCCCCTAAATTACTTCTAATATTCTCGTTAGAAAAGGAACAAATTGACATATTGGCATGCTTACCTTGGGGGTCCTCCAGATTCTTGATGGTGACTCTGATCTCGGCCTTTTCAATAGAGTCCACATCCGCATCACCCGCAGTCCTGATGCTACGGCGAAGGGGCGTGAGCTGTCCATTGCTATCTGGAGATAACATTGCCATCACTGTCTTGCTACCAAGCTTCTCATTTGATACACCATCAGCTGCCACTCCTGCTCCCAACATAGTGTCCAGAAGCCCACCCAAATCAGGTGTTCCACCCCCTGTTGGTCTGCCAACATTTCCCACTTTATGTGCTCTAGTCACAGGTAGCCTTTTCCCCTCCTTGCTGCTAGCTTTATCTTCATTTTTTTCCTTGTTTACAACTTCCGTGATCTGGTTATTTGTGCCCACCAAAGATGGTGCTGCTAGCATATTATTCACTAGACCTGTGTTGATCTGTTCAAGGCTATCCTCCAACATCGGCTGCACTGTAGGTTGTGGATCAGCTGCTATATGAGTGGAGGCTAGCATCGATGCTTTGAGCACAGTTAGTGGTTGTCCTTTCTTTACACCTAAGAAAGAAGAAGCCATCACACTTAACTCATGCTCCTCGCCGAGAAGGTCATCTTGCTCCAAATCAACTTCCATGCTCTCTTTGTCCTGGACAGAACCTGAAGTTGAGGGTTTGTGCTTCATGTTTGATGCACTAGAATTTCCCCCTCCTGGCCCATACATGTTCTTATTTGTATCGTTCATGGTGGTGTCTTTCTTTGCTCCATTTCCTTTGTCATCATTGTTTCCATTTATAGCAGCCCTTGCATTTTTCAAACCAATGTTTGGTTGGAAAGGTTCTACTTCAAACTGCAGCTGAAAATATCGGTTTCCAATAATGACGTCCAACCTTGTTGGAATCGCCTCTGGTTCTAACACAGCCACTGCGAACCTACCAAATTTGTTTGCATTCGTTGTAATGATGTCCACCTCCTGTGTGACTCCAAATAAGGTTCCCAAAGCCCATAACACTACGTACTCTCTCAAGATGGACGGTAAATTCAAGACTCGCATCCAGACAATCGGCAATGCATGGCCAAAGTATTTTTCGTCTTCAGTGTATTCCTCAAATTTCAGAGTAGCACCATTTTGAAGCCCTATGTTAAATCGAGTCGCCCGTACTAAATCTGTCCTTGTTGGGAAAAGCACCTTAAACACATTGCTCTCTTTTTTCTGTGTTTCCCACTCATAATTATCCTTTATCGACAATCTTAAAGCCTCAACTATGTCCCCTTCAGTCATGACTACCCCCATAACTGTGACCTTCGCATATCGTGTATCTCTCTTGGTAGGTTGAACTGGAGCATGTGGTATATGAAAAGCGGCTAAAGCATCCACCGCCTGTCCAACCAATTGTACCACCGGCTTCGGTTGTCTTGTGACTGGGCAACGACACAAAGCATGTTCATTGTTCCGGCAAATGTCGCAATACACTTCAGTAGTACAGTCAAAAAGCAAATGTCCCTTGAGACCACATCTCCTGCATGTCTTACCTGTTGACAAAACTTGGCCATCTCCATTGTTTGTATTCTTTGTCGTCAGATCAACCAAATTGTTCTCCATCTCCTTGTCATTTTCACCCGCTTTCGACGATGATCCATGTAGGACTGATTGATTCTCTATCATGTTCTCCTTGTTTGTTGTCCTGTCCATCGGAACATTCTGGCCAACCATCAAACCATCTGCACCCTTCGCCCTCTGCTGTTCCATAGGAACCTTTGTTGCCTCTGGTGCACCTGTCGACATGTCCTGCTTCTGCGATGTTTGCGGATGTCCAGTGACCACCCCCCCAGTTTGCTGTTTCGTTTGAACTTTGTTGGTTGGCGCATGTTGATGAACCGGGCGATAGTTCTGTATTCTCCCCCTGCTTCCATGGTAACCACCATGTCCCCCACCATATTTCTGATTTCTCTGGTCACTCCAACCAGGCTCATAGTGTGGCGGGTACTGATCGACCAAGATTTGGATTGAACTCAGCGTGGGTATCCGATCCATCTACCTGATAGTTGTTGTTGTACCCCTTCCTATGGTGATTGTATCCACCACGGCTGCTGTCATGTCGACCTCCGGCCCCTCGTGCTCCACGGCCTGCTCGTCCACCGCCGCGGTCGGAGCCATAGCCGCGCCCTCCATTATCTCCCTGACCTGGTGCGTGACCAGCTGCCCCAGCATGACTTCCTCCGCGCCATGTCCCCGCCATTGATCTGCAAGCAACGTCGAGGTACGATGGCACGCAAGAGGAAGGATTGGCGGCTAGGGTTAACTTGTTGGCGGCTTCATTATCGCAAAACCCCAATAGGAAGCGATCTGCCAAGGCTCCCCTCCTCGTTGGACGTGGGCCCGCTTTGGATGGACCCACGATCAGGTCAGCTCCCTGGCTTGCTACGATATGTTCCTCGAACGTCACCCGTGAATTGCGTCGTTTCCCTGGATCGCAATTAGCGGCTGCCAACAATATTGAATTCGAATTTGAACGTTGTTCCGAAGAGGATGTCGTCCTCACCGGTGGCTCCGGAAAATCCGAACACGCCGGCGTCAAATACAGGATCTCCCTGAGATTGCCTGCCTCCGCCATCCTGTTGGAACGAACGTCCTTGACTGCACAATCGCCCAGTGTTACTGGTGGTGAGAACCTCACTGGAGGCAGGCGTCCCGACCATGGCAACACCGCAGGACGAACATCAGCCAAAGATCGAATGATTTTTCTAGCTAGTATGACTGGCCGATCCGATCCTGAAGAACCTTCTCAGCCTCAAATAGATTTTCCTTTGTAAACCCGTGAACGGCAGCATGTCGCACAAGATCAGGCGTTAAAGGTGTTGAGAATGCTAAGTCGTCCTCGGATTCATCATCATCTGCAAGCACCCAAAATTTTGATCTCGATCCTACCGGCCGAAGGTCCGCTGAGGGATCAGCCACCGGTCGAGGCCGTGCGCCCCAGTCCCCGACAGCTTGCCAGCCGTCGTCCTCCTCCGCCTTCTCCTTTCCATTGGAAACAAGAGTGCTCACCTGATCTCGTACCTTGTCTGTCTCGCCGCCGCCGTCACCATTGATGCCGCCGCTGCCGACGATGGTGTCGCCGCCATCGCCGTTGATGTCGACGCTGCCGGCGCCATTGCCGTTGGTGCCGCCGCCATCGCCGTCGATGTCGACGCTGCCGACGATGCCGGCGCCATCGCCGTTGGTGCCGCCGCTACCGACGATGCCGGAGCCATCACGGTCGGTGCCGCCGCCGTTGATGCTATCGTCGTCGTTGTTCGGCCTTATCGCGAGGGTGAGGCACCGTTGGCGTCGATCGCCTTCGCGTCGCCCCTGAATGGTCACCCCGTTCCTCTTCATCCTTCCTCAAAACGAATTATGTTTAACTTTGTTTTTTTCCAATAGTTTATGAGACAGGGGCTGAAAACTAATTTATGTGGGTACTACATTTGCGAGTACATACACAGTTGGATTAGTAAAATATTTACTAATCATGATATTATGTTCATAATAATAAACACATTCCTCGTTCAAGTGCACCATTATTATCTTGAATTCTACTGATTTAATTTTCAATTGTTTGCAAATTGTAGATGACGATGAGGATCGAAAAAAAGTCTCGAGCAACATAGGATCAACGGAATTGCAGAACAACTCATGTGATTTATTTGAGACGAGATCGTCAATCCCAATGGAGAATTCCATTATCAAGAATCATGGGATCGTCTGGATAACTCCAGTCGTCGTTCCTCTGCTGGTCCTAGTCGTTCCTCTGTCGTTCCTAGTCGTAGATCGTAATGCATGGATATTAAGTTGTAAAATAAACTTAACTCTTTTGACAATAAAACGTATATATATGTCTTTTAGTATGCTTATATGAGCCCTATACATATGCTAGTATAGTACGACATCTGTATTAGAACAAATACGTAGACAAAATAAGTATACAAACAAATATACGACTAGCTGGAAAAAGAAAAAAAAATAAATGGTGCTATTTAGCACCGGTTGGTAAGCCCAACCGGTGCTAAAGTGGCTTGCGTAGGGCGCTGCGGTGGCGGCCCCTTTAGAACTGGTTGGTGGTTACAACCGGTGCTAAAGGGGGCTTTAGCATTGAGTATTTGACCTGGTGCTAAAGTGTCACCCCTTTAACACCGAAAGATATGCACCGGTTGGGAAACCAGTGCTAAAGGGGTTTTCAACCGGTGCGGATAGGCCTCTGTCTACTAGTGTACTCCGTATCAGTTTTAGAAGACGTTATGGCGAAGAAGCGATTTTGCGTAATAGAAGTCGCAGTCCCGTTGGACCCTGCGTTTTCTCCTTGTTTTACCCTTTCACGCTTCGTTGTTTGGGTAGCGCCGCGGCAAAAAATAACATCCGCAGCGAGCGGATGGGGAATCGAACCAGCAACCACATACATGAAAGCAGGCAGCCTGTGCTAACCAATCCGCCAAAGAGAGATTGTTGAAAGGATAGGACTCCCCACCCCATTTAATAAGGGCAAATGTGGAAGATTAGACCCTAATTAATCACTCCTTGGTATGCGCAATCATGTCCTAAATGACTTCTAAAACTGATATGGAGGGAGTACAATAACTATAATTACAAAAAATAAATCAAAAAATGAGTAAGTTTAGATGAAAGGACCGACAAGCAATGAGACAACCAGGAATGCCATTGGGAAAGCACGCTCAGGTGGCAAAAGAGTTTTTTTTAAGAAGGGCAAAAGAGTATCCACAATGCTATGAGAGATGATGACAGATATATCATAAAGAATGATTGCTATTACTTTGAAGAGTTTGAGAAATCTGCCAACAACTTTGACACATCTCATGAGTTTGGTGGAGGGCGTGCAAAGTACAATGTACAACGGAACTTTGGGATCCGCTGGCGTCCAGTTTAGTGCATGTTGGTCAAAAAATTATGCACAAGTTTGCTTTGTTGCGAGATGGATATGGACAGTTGGATGGAAATTTCATATCGGACGACAATGAAGAGGTATTCTCTGCCCTAAGATTGAGTTTTTATCAGCTACCAGCAAGGCTTAAACATTGTTTCTTGTTATATGTTGTATATCCA
The DNA here is from genome assembly GCA_015476505.1 of Urochloa ruziziensis. Taxonomy (NCBI): domain Eukaryota; kingdom Viridiplantae; phylum Streptophyta; class Magnoliopsida; order Poales; family Poaceae; genus Urochloa; species Urochloa ruziziensis. The sequence goes on from CM027121.1 coordinate 66,220,283, forward strand.
AAAGGTCAGCAAATTATAAAGGATGAAATGATTCACATTTGGATTGCTTATGGCTGTATCTAGCTTCCAGACCACACAATGTACAACACCAAAGAAGGTCGCCGGTGAATTTTTTCACGAGTTGATTGAAAGACGACTTATCGCTGATCCAAACAACTTTGGACCTCTATGAGGGTCGCCCATTCTTGAGAAATCCACTTCCATGGCTGTCACTTGAAATTTCTTCCTATATCAGCTGTTCAAAAACTAAAATCCTGAGGGCTCTTTTACGGTGTGGCGGTGTGCCACTTATGATATGAATACTGCGCGTGAATGGTATAGGTAGTACAAGGGTATTATTAGACAAAACAAAAATGGTATCACTATAATATATTTTTTAACGTGAAAGGGCAGTCAGATTGGTTGGGTTTGGATCTCTGGAGCAGATGGACGACCGTAAATGGAGTTCTTAGAGATTGTCCTAAGATTTTTGGACATCTGTTGTGTGCCTGATGATTCTTAGGTACCCCAGCCATCTTCTTTATCTCCATCCTCCCAATAAAATTCATTTTCCATATCTTCCTGACTCAAACATTTCTTTTTGCAACTGTTTTAGTCTAAGGTTCTCCAAATAGTAGATTTAAAAAAACAAGTACAAAAATATTACAATGTTGTCCTCCCAAAGGAAAAAGAATATGTATTTTCCTTCTTCTATAAATGATGGCATGTTTTAATTAGCAAAAGTTCCTTTAAAAAAACTATTTTCCTATTTTGGAGAACAAAAATTTACTATTTTTGCATTGAGTGTTCGGAGATATTTTTGCCTCTCCATACAGAAAAAATATGTCATTTAAAAAAATACTCTTCCATATATGACAGTGTAATATTTCTATATTATTTTCATTTATATGATTTTTCATGTGAGTCATATTAACCCTTACAGAAATTTTACTTATCTGATACTATTTTATATAATAACTACAATTATAATACAAAAAATATCTATGTTAATATTTCAATTGGAATAAAACATTTTTAACCTTTTATTGAACGAACATAAAGATTAGAAAATTTTGGAAAATCATAAAACTAAATTTCCCCATTAAAAGTGTAGATTTGTATTCACATAAATAAGAAAGAGATCAATTTTCGGCAAAAGGTGGGTTGAACTATCTATTTTGTCTCCTAAAGGGGCAAACTTTACTACATCGTGGTGATTTTAGAAATATCATGGCTTTTGCAATTGACCTTGGTGAAATCAGTATTTATATTAAAAACTTGTTGTCATCTATAACTTAATTTATCAACCTAATTTCAATCACTGTTAGCATCCCAAACGTGGCTAGAAACGTCAGATCCAAGCGCAAGATCTAAAAATCTGGCGATATTAGATCTCAATTTTTTTAGGAACAGTACAGATGCAGACGCTCCCAAACACTTGCCCCTACCCTTATGAGCAGCTCCAAAAAACTGAGCCAGCAAATCCTCGAGATTGACGAAGTCATCACTGGCGTCTCGTTGTCGACGGGCACGTCGTCTACCACTGAAAGAATAGCGCCGGTTAAATCCTTGAATAAATCCTAAAACAAGCACCAGTGTCAAGTCGAGGACTTAACCCTGGTGGGCAGGTTTCATTACAAGGATCCTTACCAGCTGAGCTACGCTCAGTTCACTATTAGATCTCAACTTTGTAGCCTTATTTTTGCCATCATCACAATTTTAAATTAAAATGTTGCCATTAATAAGTTATATATCTCGTGATATAGTACTTATTAAGATGAACTTCATCCGAGATCATATAAATGACTATGAATTTTTAAAACCATCTGTGGAGGTTCTAGATTTTTCCTTTCCAATGGATGAAAAAAAGTTATTTTTAAACTGTCGGACTCGGACCGACAATCCACTAGGGGTAGCCAAGTGGTAGATTTGTAGGCAAAGGTGATCGCAAAGACAGGGAGCTCGAGGTAACACAGGAGACGCAAGGTTTATATAAGTTCAGGCGGCCAGAAGGCACAAACCCTACGCCCTGTGCTCGGTGGGGTCTTGTACTGATGAACTCGCCAAAGCTCTTGAGCAATGTCGAGTCGGTGGGTGGTTACAATGGGGCAGAAAGGATTACCCTCAGGGGGCTGACCTAGGCCGCCTTATATAGGTTGACGGCCTAGGGTTACAAGTCGGTTGAGATCTAATCCTACCGGTTTACAGTTAGGAAAATCATCCGAGTCGGTTACAACACAATCTCTAATATATTCGGGCGTGATTTGCTAGCTGAGTCGCGCATATCTCGCAGGATCCGGGTGTCGCGGCGCACGCCTTGCGGGCTAAGCTTTCGTAGTCTTGTCCGGCAAGTTCGGGCTGTCCTGTGGGCCGGGCCATGGGTCGGCCCACATTCTTATCAGACGTGGACCTAGTGCGAGTGTTATCCTGGTTGGTGAGGGGCCCCTGGGTACCCATATCCCACAAAAACCATCTATGGATATTCTCACGCCATTATTTGGGAAAAAAGATATTTTTGACACTTTATTGTACGTGCTGATATAATTTTGCGTGTTCAATATGTTTTTTAAATTGTGCAAATTGATTTTTTATTAATTGAAATGTTGATGGAAGTTTTTTTTTTGTCAAATCCATGTTTATATTTTAGACGATGAGAAAGTTGAGCAGCGAGGATCTACCATCAATGAGTGATGACAAATGGGAAAGCATTCAAGCGTTAAAAGTAGTTAAGCAAGGTGCTTGGTATGACTTACATTCGGAGGATGATTTTTTTTTCGGCATTATGGTTCATAAAACATTTCCAACGTATACTTCACACCTTTATGTTAACCTAAATGGTTAGAAATTAAACATATAATTGTATTCCAAGCTTTCTTATGTCACTACTACCCTAAAATTTTACGTGGAAGTTGAATAAAAATCACATTATTAGCTCTAGTTACAACAACGGTGTGAGACTTCTCAGTCTAGCCATAGGCACCACATTTCTATTTCATGAAGTACATGTGTGATGGAAGAGAAAGCATTGACAAAGATTCTTCAAGAAAAACTAACGGTGTGAAGTCAACATTTTTTTTGGCAATTAAGAGTCACAAAGTCGTTTTTGACAACGACATGGTCTCCAAAACGTAACCTTGATTTTTTATTTCTACAAAAACATTTATTAAAAAACTAATATATGTATAATTTTATAAAAATATTTTGAAGGAAATCTATTCATATATTTCCACTTCCAAACCCAATGACTTAAAAATTATTTGTAATTTATATTCAATGTTTAATTAAAATCTTACATCAAATAAATATCCAAACATCGTACTCTGGCCCACACCAACGAACAGAAGAGTAGAAGACGCGATACGCTCCCAAATCGGCCCAGTAATCTAGTAAGCCCAATGAGCACAGCCCACCTCAGAAGCGTCACCCGTCACCCCGCGCCGCCGACCGCACGCTCCTCCTCTTCTTTTCTTTCCGTAGCCCCTGCTCCCCGCTCACACCCAAATTTCAAATCCTCCTCCCAAATCCACCCCAGACCAGCCAGCGACCGAAGCATCCGCCGCCCGTTGCCCTCACCGCCGCCGCATCCATGGAGAAGATCTCCGTCGCCGTCCGCTTCCGCCCTCCGAATCCGGCCGCCGCCGACTCCCCTCCCGCCGGCGCCGGCGACCGCGAGTGGCGCATCGACGACACCCGCGTCACCCTCCACCACCGCGCCGTTGGCCCCGTTCCCGGCGGGCCCTTCGTCTTCGGTACAGATCTCTCCTCCTCCGACCTCCCCTCTCCCTTGTTTCCGCTCCCCATCCGTCCTGGCCCAGCGCGCTCGTGGCTCCTTCCTTTCTGATTGGTCGATTGGCTCCGCAGATCACGTGTTCGACGGCGCGGCGACAAACGAGCGGGTCTACGGCACGGTCGTCCGCGACCTCATCGGAGCCGTCGTCGACGGGTTCAACGCCACCGCCTTCGCCTACGGGCAGACCAGCAGCGGCAAGACGTTCACCATGAACGGCTCCGACGTCGACCCCGGCATCATCCCGCGTGCCGTCCGCGACGTGTTCGACACCGTGCGTCAGGTGAGTTTGATTTGATGGCTCGATTACTTCTCCCCGAACAAGACGACGCCCTTCTTAGATTAGTTGGTGTGGTTGCTGTTGTTTGTGAGGGATTGATTGGATGGGTTTGGGTCTCTGAAGCAGACGGACGACCGTGAGTTCCTCATCAGGGTGTCCTACATGGAGATCTACAACGAGGACATCAACGATCTCTTGTTGCTTGAGGGCCGGAAGCTGCCAATTAAAGAGAACCTGGAGGTAAATGCAAGGAGTTCTTCGAGATTATCCTCATATTTCTGGACATGTTTCTGAACATGTTTCTGAACATTTGTTGTATGCCTGTAGCGTGGAGTGTATGTGGCTGGTTTGCGAGAAGAGATTGTGAACAGCGAAGAACAAGTGTTTGAACTCCTCCAGCTCGGAGAAGGCACATTTCTGTCCATATGTTTTATTTTCACCAATTTGGAAACCGTCCTGGACTGTTTTCTTTTTATTCTTTTCAGAGAACAGACATTTTGGAGAGACAAACATGAATGCCCGGAGCAGTCGGTCCCACACTATTTTCAGAATGGTATAGAATTATGAATCCTCGACTAATTCTGGAACTGAAGCTGCTTTAAGACAATTTTGTGTTGCTTAATGAAAATGATGACTTAATAGAACTTTATCTTTTCTAATTGTCTCAGGTCATTGAAAGCAGTGCTAAGAACCAGACAGACTCTGGGGATCCTATCCGTGTCTCTGTCTTGGTGTGTGTGCTGCCCACTCTATACCCATTCCTCATGAATGTAGTAAAAGCAAATTTGTCTAGAGTATGAGATTAATCATGCTGTTTACTTTTAGAATTTGGTGGACTTAGCTGGTTCAGAAAGGCACAACAAGACAGGAGCTGAAGGGGTGCGTTTGAATGAGGCGGGGCATATTAACAGGAGCTTGTTGATGCTTGGGAATGTCATCAATAAGTTAAGTGAGAATGGGAAGCAAAGGTATGCCTTTTGATGATTGCGTGATTGTCTTCCTCATATGGTTCCCAAGTTGATGACCTTTTGTTACTCACTTGTTCTGTACTGAATTTGGTTGCAAAGCAATCAAAGAGATACATACTTGCTTTTATCTCATTTTTAGATGATTCTATACTGTTGTGTAATGGTTGATCCTGAGTTCACATTCTGTCAACGGCTCAACTGTTAGGATAAATTAGTTCATTAGCTAGTTTATCAAACTCATAAATTCATTATCCAAGTAGAAGTTGGCGCTTTCTTATCTATGTTTGGAGATTTTTGAACGCTGCCAGTGTCCTGACTCCTGAGTGAAAAAGATGATACCTTCACCTAGGTAAAGAAACACATTCTGCCTTGCTGTATCCACTGCTATACTGCAATCAAATTGCTTTAGAGAATATTCCTTCAACGACCCATTATTGCCTTGATATTCTTACAGTTATGTTGTACGGAGAGTTTAAATCACTGACTGCCTTATGCAAGAAAAGGATAATTCATACTGCCTTTACTCTGTACAGAATGATATGATCATGTGAAACTTTGTAAAGTCAATAATTCCATGTTACTTAGTTGACAATTCTTTTGATGCAGAGGGCACATTCCGTACCGTGATAGTAAGTTGACTCGTATTCTCCAACCTGCACTTGGAGGCAATGCAAAGACATCTATCATCTGCACTGCTGCACCTGAAGAGGTTTGTCTATACATTATTATTGCTGCATCCTTTGAGTACTATACCTTCCTTGCACTAACTAGTATTTTCTTTGCTGTTGCATATTCTAAACAAAATTACCATTTAACCCTCAGATGCACATTGAGGAAACTAGAGGAACTCTTAAATTTGCAAGTAGAGCAAAATGTGTCAGCAATTGTGCCCAAGTAAATGAGGTATGTGTTAAAGCTTCTAAATAAAATTCTTTAGTTGTTTGGTATCCAACATCCAAGTAAATGACCCAATATTCTGAGTTGTCTATATCCACTGTTCTAACATATTTCATTGAATGTGAAAAATGTTAGTACAGATTGTTGGAATGTATTCAAGTAAATGTTTTGGTGTTAATCCAAACTTTGATCCTGCCTTTATCTTATAAATATGGTTATTCATTTGTTAGCAAGGTTTTTAAGAAGTAATGAAACCTAATGTGGTTGTCTATATGACAGATTCTAACAGATGCTGCTCTACTGAAGAAGCAAAAACGAGAAATAGAAGAACTTCGTAAAAAGTTGCAGGTAGTTGCTCGTAATTTGAGATCTCACTTTGTAATAGTAGGTATGATATTGTTACTTGTTTTGATACACTTTTCATGAATTTCAGGGTTCCCATTCTGAAGTGTTGGAGCAGGTTGTCCTAAAACTACGCAATGATATGCACAAGGTGCGTGAACACTAATGACCGGAGCCTGTGTTTCTCATTTATTTTTGGGTGCAGCATAACTCCTTGTTTGACTCATCTAAAATTAGTTAAAGCTATCTGTATTCTTTTCATGCAGTCTGAGCTTGAGCGTGATCGTTTGGCTATGGAACTTGAAGAGGAAAGGAAGTTACGGATGAGACTAGAGAACCATTTGACTGAGCAACAGAAGAAGCTCGAGGGCCTCGATAATAACATCATCTCAGCAGACCAGTTCACTGATTTGATACAGGTATATTTGATGGAAAAAGAAACATGGTAACAAATGATTTCAATCTTGTATCTCATTTCACATGTTGGTGATATTATGTAAAGCTAAAAAGCTCTTCACAATGTATTTATTGATGGTCCATCTTAATTGTCACATTCATCCTCTTCCTCTCCAGCTGTGTTCTAATATGCTAATAACTTTGCTTTGCCTATTGCAGCTGGATGCACTGAAAACTCCAGATTCTAAATATAAACCAGATGGCTTTGTTGCACGTCGCTCACGCTATTCAGACGACACTGACTTCAGTCCAATTCCTGAAAATTTGGATAATATTGCGAATGACGATTTATGGACGCGTCTGAACAAAGGTTGTGTTACTGATCTTGACATGCTTGAGATGACACCTGGACTGAAACGTGAGACATCCTTTGTACAAGATGCAACATCAGTATGTTACTCCGCTAGCCTTATCCTATGATTTTTCTCTGATATTGCTGCATCATTGGCCCTAGTATGTCGTGTTACTGATCTTGAGGAAGTTTTTAAGCGTTATTGACTTTTCTGTTGAATTTAGCTACAACTCATTTATTCATTTGCCAACCAATGTCGCTTGTGTTCAATCTATGATGCTTAATCATTAGGTACATATTTTGCCGTTGCTCTCTGCATACTTAAACATTAAATTGGATCTTTACCTACTTATGTACATAAGCTGGCTCACCATGCAACAGTTAACATAAGCAACAATATAATCTTTACCTACTTATTATCTGTCGCCACTTTCCAAGAGAGCATCAGCTAGTTAAATAAGCTCACATCCAACAAGGGCATGCTAGTTTCTAGAGTCTGCAAAGCCCATTGTGGAAACCTTTATCTTAAGAAAATGGATAACCTTGGATCCAAATTTCTGATTATGGTAAGCTGTCTGAAGCTTGGATGATTTAGATAGCTGCAACCTATAGCAAGGTGCAATATATTTGAAGCAAGTGGATAAATGGCTCCATTGTAGCTTCTAAGGACTGTCACGTGGTTCCTTTTCCTACTCCACATATTTCCAAGCCTGTATGATGAAAGAAAGGAAGTAAAAGCAGGGTGATGAGGATGGTTTTCTAGCCGTATTTACTTATTTTCACCCATCTCTCAGTACAAATATGCTGGAACTGAGAACTGACTTCCTATTTCAATGCCATTTCTTGTGCTCTGCTCTCAGGCTGCACCATTTGAGGAGCCTACTGACGCAAGGTGCGAAAGATTAGAAAAGGACTGTATCTCTGACCGGCAACAGCTGGAGGAATCAAACGTGAGATGTGCAGCCCTCGAGAAGGAGTGCGCCCTACTGAGGGACAAGAACTCATCCCTGCAGCAGGAGCTCTCTGACTCCAAGCGGGAGGCCAACCTTCTCGTCACTGAGAAGCAGGCGCAGCTGGATGAATCAATAGCCAGGTGTGTGGTGCTTGAGAGGGAGCTCTCCATGTCTAGGCAGGATGCTGAGCGCCTTGTCACGGAGAAGCAGGAGTTGGCGGGGGAGCTGGGCGTGGAGAGGCAGAAGATGGAGGAGCTGAAGCAGGACATCAGGGTCATCAGCCGGGCGTTCTCCCAGCGGGAAGGCCAGCTCACGTCGCTGTACACCAAGTCCAAGGCCATCCTGGAGAACTGCAAGGCCTCGCACGTCGCTACCCTGCCTTGATGGCTGAACGAGGCGCGTGCACACTGTTGGGTAAGAAATGTCTATGCACATGTGCGTTGGCTATATATGTGTGTGGATCTCTTTTGTGTGAAAAGTTCAGTGGAATACTGGTAAAAAGTGTGTGCAAATGGTATGTAAGTTGTGTGTAAACTTGACGGAAACATGAGCTGCGTTTGCCACTAGCGTTCTGTGAGCGTCAAATGTATTTGACCTGTGATGGCACTGTGTTAAGTATTATTATAAACCAGTCAGATTGCCATGAATGTACAAACATTTACGAAAATCCCTGTGTTCAAATGCACTGTCTTGAAGAGGTTACCTGTTGCTTTGACCATATTCCGTGCTCAATGCTTTGGGTACTAAATACAAAAAAATAATGTTACAATTTTTACCACTATTCCTCATGTTACTAAAAAAAGATACACGTGATGATCTTTTTGAAGTGAACTGTCCTAGAGTATTAAGGTCGACAGAGCACTGGGCGCTCGGTGGAGGCCAGCCAGCCACCATCTCCTCTCTGTTCTACTTTTTTATTCTGCGTGTCTCCGCAAAGCATTGCTTCACCAAAACTTGTGGAACACTGGAACCATGCTATTTTAGTTTAAATGAATTCTATGAGTTTTAGTGAATCTCTTATATCAGCGAAAGTAAGTGGTCGAAAAAGGTTTATAAGGACCACCAACAAGTTCGAACAGGTAGTTTCAGAAAATGCACGTTAATTAGATGGTACGATGAGCGTAATTCTGTCCATACCAGATCATTTTGCGTTCAATAAAAGAAATATGTCCATTGGACCAATGACTTTGTCCATAGTTTGAACGGTTAGTTTGGATAATGCACGCTAGATGGTCCGATGTGTGTAATTGTATCTATGCCAGATCATTCAGCGTGCTGCATGGCGTGGGAGTGTGTTGGAGTCATTTAATGAAACTCACATATACTACTTTACAAAGACTTGAAGACACCATAGTGCTAAATGTGATCAATCAATTAGGATAAGATTAGAGAGTGACAAGTGCAATGTTAGACCTCGGCTGATTGGTTGTCACACCCTAAATTCTCCAATTTCATGATGTGAATATAAGGAAAACTAATACAACGATTTTCTCTCAATTTTAAAATTTTTCTAACATTTATTTGTTTTACAGAGAATTTAGCTTAGAAAGAAAAACAATAGTTTGTGTTTTTTAAAAAGATAAATAAGTTGTTATGTGTGTGTTGCATTCATTCCGATGCATCTTGGTGTTTAATGAGCGCTATGGTTTGAAAATGCGTTTATCCGAAGCCTAGGTTCTTCCGAGAATTTTTATAGAATTTATTCTCCTCTTCATAGAGCTAATTCTATTTATTAGAAGGCTCTATAATTCTCTTCATGAACTCTAAATATTTTATTTGGATTCATCGTGTCCCAAACTATCTTTGAGCCTACCGTCGAGCTTTGTCGCCGGATTTGCCGATCTACATCCGTCGCCGTTCGCCTAAGGAGCCCCGCCGCATAACGCTCGAGCCGGCTGCCGTCTCTGCCGTCGACTTCGGCGACCTCCGTCCATCACCATCACCGGCGAGACACGAAGAACCATGGACGATCACAATGGAAGGTCCAGCCACCCGTACAAATAACTCCTTTTTCACATTATTTCATTTCCTAAGTACTCTAACGATTCCATACCTACATCATGCTTATTATTCAACAATTCTATAGTTTCCCCTTCATCTACATGCATGTATGCATCACGGTTCACTAGCAAGCAAGCCAGCTGCCATGTATGGCATACTTTCTCTGAACTCTGTCTACATATTCGTTCACATCTCCTTTGAGTCAAATGCAAGGTCGGCCAGATCGATGTTGCCTTGCGTATGATCCTTTTTCCATCTGCCGTTGAAAACGAACACGAGTTCCAGTTATACCCTGCCATCGCAAGCTATGCATTGAGTTGCCACGAGATGGAGTCCGACCGAGCCTGACCGTGGCCTATAAACACCAATCGACAGCCCTCTTGGACTCTCTTTTCCCATCGAATGTTTTTCCTCCGTGTGCCCTAGGTCTTTCCCAAGCTGCCGCCGTCAACCTCATCCAAAACCTAGCGCTGCAGCCGCCGCCGCCAGGTGATCCGTCGGGACGCCGCGCATCTACTCCGTCGCCTCGCCTCGCCCCTGCCGACCCACACATCCGCCACCAGCCGCCTTCAGTTTCCCGCCGTCGGAAGAATTTCATATGTGTTAGAAAAATTAATATGTGTTAGAAAAATTTCATATGTGTTAGAAAAATTACATATGTGCTAGAAAAATTCATATGTGCTAGAAAAATTCATATGTGCTAAAAAAATTAATGTCTTAGAAAAATTCATATGTGTTAGAAAAATATCATATGTGCTAGAAAAATGTCATATGTGCTAGAAAAAATTCATATGTGCTAGAAAAATTCATGTGTTAGAAAATTAATATGTGTTAGAAAAAATTAATATGTCTTAGAAAAAATCATATGTGTTAGAAAAACTCATATGTGTTAAAAAAATTAATATGTGTTAGAAAAATTTCATATGTGCTAGAAAAATTAATATGTGTTACAAAAATTAATATGTGTTAGAAAAATAATATGTGGTAGAAAAATTACATATGTGCTAGAAAAAATTCATATGTGCTAGAAAAATTCATATGTGCTAGAAAAATTAATATGTGTTAGAAAAATTAATATGTGTTAGAAAAATTACATATGTGATAGAAAAAATTCATATGTGCTAGAAAAATTCATATGTGCTAGAAAAATTAGTATGTGTTAGAAAAATTAGTATGTGTTACAAAAATATCATATGTGCTAGAAAAATTCATATGTGTTAGAAAAAATTCATATGTCTTAGAAAAATTCATATGTGTTAGAAAAACTCATATGTGTTAAAAACAATTAACATGTGTTAGAAAAATTTCATATGTGTTAGAAAATTTCATATGTGTTAGAAAAATTATATGTGTTAGAAAAATTACATATGTGCAACAAAAAATTCATATGTGCTAGAAAAGTTCATATGTGTTAGAAAAAATTATATGTGTTAGAAAAATTCATATATGTTAGAAAATATCATATGTGCTAGAAAAAAATTCATATGTGCTAGAAAAATTCATATGTGCTAGAAAAATTCATATGTGCTAGAAAAATTCATATGTGCTAGAAAAATTCATATGTGTTAGAATAACTTAGTCCTATCATATATTAGGATAAATGACGAGACGTAGCGATGTGGAGGAGTTGCTTCATAATATGATTCGAGACGGTACAGACCCCGTAGAGTTTGACGGCAGTCAATTTCTTAATTATCTGGACATGGAGGGTATGGGGGGAATGGAGATGATGATGGAGATGATGTGGAAGATGATGAAGGAGACGACCAAGAACAAGAAACTGGTCTTGACGAAGACAATGAGACAGAGGTATACATAAGGATTTTGATCGGGCATGTGGATTAATTATGTATTAATTAATTATGTATTAATTAATAGTTTAATTATTTTCAGGCATCTGGATCGCAGCCTCCAAAACGGAAGCGAGGCTGCAAAAGAAAGATGACCGGGCATACCCTGGTCACAGCCGTGAAAGATGATGGTGAACCAACGGCACCGCCTAGGATTAAGACGAGTTATGTGAATCAATGTGGATAGCTGTTTAGGGAAAACATCCCCATCAAGTACGAGCTTTGGAGGCTATCTAAAAACAACGATCCAAATATTCAAATTGGACAAATAGTCCCGGAGTCAGAGAAGGAAATGTTATGGAAGCAGATCACTACACACTTCACATTTCCGGAAGACAAATTAGGGAAAGTCAAGGATTGGACGATGAGAAAGATGGCTACCCAGTTTCAGTCATTTAAGAAGAAGTTGAAAGCCAATTTTGTCAAGAAGAATCTCACAGCAGATTTTAAGAAGCAGTACCAGAACCAAAGGCCGTTTTGGGATGAATTCTTGCAGAATCAATTGTCGGCAGACTACGTGAAGCGAGTTAAAACTAACACAGAAAACGCCTCGAAGAAAAGTCAGTTCCACCATCTAGGACCAGGAGGTTATGAGAAGGCAATTCCGAAATGGAAGAAGATGGAAGATGAATTGATACAATGAGGAATCGTACCAGCAGACACTCTCGTGGCCGTTACGAGTGAGGTGGTACTTCTATGCTCATGGAGGCAGACTAAACATGGAAAATGGTGCGTTTATCACTAGCGATGCCATAGCCGCCGTGGTCGACAGGCTAGACGAAGCAATGAAGAAAGTGCAAGATGGATCTTTCAAGACTGATCGACAGAAGGACGAGCTGACTTACGCTCTTGGCAATCCAGAACACACTGGTCGGACTCGAGGCATGGGCAATAGTATCATGGAAACATGGCTTCAGTCAGGATCTACAGACGTACCGAAGCCGTTTCAGAAGCAAAAAAGCCATCCAAGAACAAATGCAAGAGCTCCATGACAGGCTAGCTCAGGTTGAAAATAGAACAGCCCAAGAAATAAATGAACGAGTCGATCAAGCGCCTAGCAGAAGTACTTAGCCAACAGCAGGGACAACCTAGTGCTGCTACAGGCGGCGAGAATTTGGAGATCAGCCCTGCATCTCAACGTCGTAGCAGCATTGCTTCCACCAAGGCCGCTGAAAGATATCCCGTGGATGACATCACTACGAGGACGGACTGTGAGCTTCTTTATCTTGTTGGGAAGAAGCTCAAGGTATGTGCTGAAAGTGTTGCTGAAGTACCGGTCCCGAGCGAGACACTTCACAATGTGCCGATTCCCGAAAGGTACGCTAGAGTTTTGGTTGACCGAGTGGCTAGTGATTGGGCTGAAGACCTTGCGATCCCAATCCCTACAAGTGAGGGTGGAGAGGAACTACGAGATGGGTTGCATACATGGATCTATTGGCCTAAGGGAGACATCAGATTGAAGCCAGGATCAACAGATTCGGCTGCAGCATCGGCTACGAGGGACCCCAGCATGGATCCACCATCTCCACAGGGTTTCGACAACGACCTGGAACCGTCCTCACCAACTGGTACAAGGGACGCCAACATTAGTCCACCTAAGCCTCAACCGATGAAGAGGTACGCCAAGGCTCCAATTCTGCCGGCTCCAAAGCGGCAGAAGCAGAAGAAAGAGAAGCCTCCGCCCCTGAAGCTCCCGTACAAGAAAACAGCTGAGGAAACCGATGCGGTCGTCAACCAAGAGGTTGCGGATTTTTTTCAGAAGGTTAAGGACAAGAGAAAGCCAAAGCCGAAGGAACCGGTTGACCCGGCAGCCGTAAGACACTTTGTTAAACAGGCCACACCTGTGGTCAAAGCAAAGGTATCAGACTACGACCGCACAATCATGAAGTCGTACAAGAAAGTCGAAAACAGAATTAGTGCATCGTCGTCGAAAAGCGGTCAATCCAAAAGCAGTGCATCCAAAGGCATTGCACAGCTGGGACAACAATCCAAGCAATCGATTCCTCCGCTTGTTGTGCTATCAGAGGAAGAACAACAATTGGTTGAGGTTATGAAGCAAACCAACCTCACAAAAGCACAACTGTGAGGCGAAGATCATATTCCACTGCACGAGGGATGCAATCGAAAACCGTTCGAATTGGGGCAATCACTTGTATGGCCTGACCTGCTACCACACCTAGGGACCAGAATGTATGAGTTCCGCAATTGGTGCATGCGAGAATCTGGAAATGGATTGGTCATGTTCGCAGCACGGATCAGAAATTCACCCTATCGGCCGCCATGTGATATGTGGATTGCTTTCGAAGATATCCATTTTTTGTACCATCGAGATGCCCTTTCCAAGTCCTCATGAGTGCATGGATTCTGTAAGTATTTAATGACATGTTTATATTGTATCTCTAGTTGTCAAGTCTATCTAACTATATGTTATTGTGTATCATGTAGGATGGAGTATCAACATTGCCGGAAGAAGGATACTATGGTATTGGCTTCTTGGATCCGGATATCTTACACGTGGAATGTATTGCAAAATATCCCAATCGGACGACAACAAATATCTTCAATGCCTTGATGGCGCAACATACATGTACATTCATACTTTTACCGTACCTCTTCGGGTTAGTATTGAACATATTTTTCTATTTCTATATTCATTCATCTTACGGTTCTAAATTCAACACATTAATTACATCTTCATACGTAAAGGTTTCACTAGATCCTCCTTGTACTCGAGATTAATCGATGCCGGATTACGGTGTTCGACTCTTTGAGAAAGCCGATGACAGATTATCAAAGCCTCGTTGATATTCTTAACAAAGTATGGAAACGCTTTGTTAAACACCAAGTTGGAATATCAGATACGGACGAGCTTGTATGGAGGCCTAACTTTCTGGTACGTTCAAAATTTCATATTAGTCTTATTTCATTTAGTCAAACATCGAGAGAGTATTACATAACCGATTGTTCATATACGTGTATATATAGTGTATGAGACAGGAACAGGGAAACAACCTGTGTGGGTACTACGTATGCGATTTCATCCACGCATTTGTAGGTCCGAAGCAGATGACGGAAAGAGAATTTGACGTACGTAAACTTCCTACCATTTTATTAAATTTTCGTTATGCAAATGTGTTTACTAAGACTAATGAAGATTTTTCTTGACAGATTATGAAAATGTCAGAAGACCTCATTGAACCGGAACGAGTCAAGGCATTTCAAGAACAACTTATGGGATTCCTGCTCGATGAGGTCGTAAATCCGAACGGTGAATTTTATGCGGATCAGAGAATAAGCATTGGTGCAATGGATCCTGATCGAGAAAAGGACGAGGAGGATGAGGAGTTCCAAAAGAAGAAGAAAGATTGACCTTAGAGCATCTTTGAGAAACGGTGTATATATATGTAATACTTTTTAGTTAGCTAACTAAATATATGTAGATTATATATGATTGTAACGTAATATTACTTTATACGCAAAGCGCATTAGGACGGATACGATACGAATACGCATTAGGACGGATACGATACGAATACGGATTAGAACTGATACGATACGAATACGTATTAGAACGGATACGATACGAATACGCATTAGAACGGATACGATACGAATACGCATTAGAACGGATACGATACGGAATACGCATTAGAACGGATACGATACGAATACGCATTAGAAATAAAATAAAAGAAAAGAGAAATGAAAAAAAATACAGATTAGTTACCCGGTACTAAACTGCCTGCCCGCGGCGCGCGGCAGGGCATGCACGCACCAACCGGTACTAACGTGCGCGTTTTGGTACCGGTTCTGGACCCGGTACTAAACGAACGCCAATTTAGTCTCGAAAGTAGTACCGGTTTCAGAACCGGTACTAACGTGGCCTTCCTGACCTGGTACTGATAGTCCTTTTACTTTCCTGTAGTGACTCTCTATTATTCACTTTTTGTTCACCGTATGTGTGAAACTTGATCCTGGCACACATACGGTGCACACTCGGTTTTGTTTTTCAGAACCAGGGGTGACATTGGCATTGCTGCCAAGGTGGAGGGTGGCTTGTGCAGGAACCTCCGTGTCTCGATGAAGAAGAGCGAGGCAATGAGTCAATTCATTCCGATACAATGGTCGATTGCCATTCAAAGGGTACTCATTTAAATACATATTTTTTGTCAATTCTTTTTGTTTATATATACGCTGTACTATATATATTTCTATCCAAAAAACAAAAGTTGAGACTTGAGGACACAATAAAATGCAATTGAGCCCAAACCAAACACTAGCCCACCCCCTCCCTACCCAGCTCATGGCCCAGTATTTATTTGTGGAATGGCTCAATTATCTATCCCCAGCCCATTACTGGCCACTGTATAGTCGCTGCATTTATTTAGCCAAGACCAACGACGTGTGTTCCTCCTCCTCCGGTTCCGCTTCCGCCGTTCCAACCTTCAGTTTGTAACGGCGGCCGGCGGCCTGCGCAAGTGCGAGGCCGGAGGGTGGCAAGCAGGCGCTGCGCCGTTCCAACCTTCAGTTTGTCGCTGCATTGTTTGCAATTTGCATATAGGATTCTGAAACTTAAGCAATCTTAATTTTTAGAAGGGATCGATGAATCATGTATTAACGCTGTTCTTCTTCTCACGGAAACAAACCTCGTATCTATTCTTCTCTCTCGTTTTCCCAATTCCCTTCTCCTGCTTGCTCCTTCCTCTAATTCCTCTCTCTAATCCCTTTCCCCACTACCCTGCTGCTAACAAGTTGCCTTCGATCCTCAGATTCCATTACCCCAATTTGTTTTCCCGAGTGATTTGGTTCCAATTCATCCCCGATCCACACTACTGGAAAATTGGCCTTTAGTACCGGTCACAGGACGGGTTAGTATCGGTCCCTGTGACCGGTACTAAAGGTCCGGTACTAACGTGCGGCACGTTAGTACCGGCTGCCTGTAGCCGGCAGTAATCTTTCTAGCTGTGGTCAGCCCCTTCCCTCCCCGTCCCTCCTTTTCTTTTCCTTTTTATTCCTTTTCTTCTTTTCTCATTTTCTCTATCACAATCAGATGAACACAATCTCAATAATTACACAGGAATCACATGAATATATATATACATCTCACAATACCACAATCACACATGACAAAAATCACAAGAACAATCCATCTCACAATCACACAATCTTACATCACAAAAATCACAAGAATAAATTTCACCATCACATAACGAATCACAAGAATCAAGAAGAAGTAAAAACAATGCACACAACGAATCAAAAAATCACAACGAATCCAACCGGTGGCGCCGGCGCCGCTCCGCCGGCCAGGACCCGCGCCGGCCTGGACCCGCGTCGGCGTCGCTCGCCGGCCAGGACCCGCTCCGCCGGCATGGACCCGCGGGCCGGCCTAGATCCCGCGCGCCGGCCGGCCTGGATCCCACGCCCGCGCCGGCGTCGCTCCGCCCGCGCACCAGCCTCGACCCGCGCGCCCGTGCCGCTCCGCCCGCGCGCCGGCTGGCCTGGATCCCGCGCCGGCTGCCGCTCCGCCCAGCGCCGGCCTGGACCTGTGCGCCGGCGTTGCTTCTCCCGCGCGTCCGCTCCACCCTCGCCTGCATCAGATCGAGCGAGACAGAGAGAGTATTAGATGTGAACGGGAAGAAGGAACGAGAGAGAGAGAAAATGAGATGAGTAGAGGAGGGAGAAGTAGGAGACGCGCTGCTGCTGTACTATGGGCTCAACACTTACATTTTTTTCATGTCCTGTATGGTTAGTACCAGCCGATATTAAATGTTTGGGCGTTATTTAGTACCGGCTGGAAATACCAGGACGTCGTGCGGTGCCGCCTCCAGGACGTCGACTACCTTGAGTACCCGCTCCAGATCCCCAAGGAGGACCCGCTCCCGCACCCGCTGCCGCGGCTCAGCCACGAGGAGGAGCGCAAGCTCATCCAGCTCGTCCAGGTGTGTGTGTGTATATATATATATATATATATATATATATATATAACTTTACTGTCGGCTCGACGCGCACGTGCAGGTGACCGCGTTCGGGTGTGGCGGGTTCGTGCTGGGGTTCCGGTGCCACCACGCTGTGGCCGACGGGCTGGGCGCCGCCAAGTTCATGGGCGCGGTGGGGGAGCTGGCGCGCGGGGCGGACAAGGTTTCCATCCCGCCCATCTGGGCCCGCGACGCCATATTCTCGGACCCCGCCGGCGCGCTCGTCGGCAGCCTCCCGGAGCGCGCGGGGGCGAAGCGTATCGAGCACCTGGCCATCGACATCTCCGCCGACTACATCGACCACTTCAAGTCATGGTTCGCGGCGGCCACGGGCGGGGCGGAGAGGTGTTCCGTGTTCGAGGCGCTCAGCGCCAAGGCGTGGCGGAGCCGCACCCGCGTCGTGGCGTTCGAGGACTCGGACACCCCCGTGCACCTCTGCTTCGCCATGGACGTGCGCCCGCTCCTCCTCGCCCGCCACCTGACCGCGCTCTCGGGGTTTTACTACGGCAATTGCTACTACATCATGCACATCTCCTCCACCGCAGGCAAGTTGTCTGCTTCGACCGTGCCCGACGGTCAGATCATCAAGGAGGGAAAGAAGAGGCTGCCGACCGAGTTCGCGCGTTGGGCGGCCGGGGAGGAGGCCGTCGACCCATACCAGATCACTTTGGACTACCGAACGCTGCTGGTCTCGCACTGGTCGCGGCTAGGGTTTGCAGCGGTGGACTACAGTTGGGGCCCGCCCCTCCACATGGTGCCGCTAACCATCGCCACCTACGTTTCCAAGTGCGTCCTCGTCAAACCTTGGCCCCACAAGCCAGGGGTGCGGCTCATCACACAGTGCGTGACATCCGACCGCATCAAGGACTTCAACGATGCCATGGAGGACATGAACTAGCCGATCATCGGTTTCTTTAAAAAGGTTCGGAACATATATACACCTAAAGTATCTTAAAAGGAAAAGAGCAGCTAAGGTAATAATGCGATTGATTTGCTACGCATGGTGTCGTGATTATGGTGTACTCTATTTCCATTTTGCATTGTGTTGTAAACTTGGTGACGGTAATAAGTGAACATATGTAAATGTAACGGTTATCAGTTGTATTGTCGTATTGATATGCGCGATCATGGGATAAGGCAGGACGATCATAGTGTTCTGATTAAGGGCGTGATAGTGAGCAACAACATGAGATCATTTTTTTTGTATGGAAACAGGAGGGTTCCCCTACTGGTTATATATTTATATAAAATGTATGTGTTATATTACACTAGCAAGACAGCCAACTAGGATCATGAAACAAAGAAAAAGACAAAGAAAATAAAGCAAAAAACTCTTGCTAAATTGTGTCTATCCATTCACTGATTTGAGGGAAGTACTTTCCTTTTGCCCTGTGTAACAGTAAGGCAAACTCATGTTTGAATGTTGCTTTGCAATTGGAGGTGGTATGTTGAACCCCCCTTAATATTAGGTCATTGCGACAAGTCCAAATGCTCCAGCTCATGAGGATGATGATTTCCAAAAAAAGGGTAAGGCAGCTGATCTTTAAGTGCTTGTATGTTCTCGTAGATGTCTCCCTGTGCATTCAGTGTGTAGGGTTGACCAACACTCTACTGCAAATGGACAAGTTAGGAAGAGATGATCCACTGTCTCTTCCGTGGATGTAGTGCAAAGGGCACATGTGTAATCGGGGAGAGCCATTGTCTTTCTTCTGAGTATATTTCTTGTACTTAATCGATCTTTCATCAACAGCCAGAAAAACACCTTCTGATGAGATGGTCCACTTTATCCTAACCGGCCTTGATTATGATTATAATCCTTTTGTGTCATAAATGCTTGGCCGTGCTGGCTCCATATCCTTGAGTGATCTGTATTCTGAGCTCTTAGCTTATGATCTCCGTATGGAGATGTATCAAGGAAGTGGTCAACACCAATCATCTGCAAATGTCGCTGGTAGAGGGCGAAACAGTGGACGTGGTCGCGGTGATAATCGCGGTCGTGGCCGCGGCAATGGTGGCCGTGGTGGACAGAACCGTAGCAACAACAATTCTAGCTCAAGCAACTCCTCAAAGCAAGGTGGCCACCCCAAGAAAACTCAGTGTCAGATCTGTAAAAAGATAGGACATGAAGCCTCAAGGTGCTGGTATAGGTACGATGAGGATGATGATGAAGAAGAAGAACAGTAAGGTAGCAGGAGCAGCTACTACTGGATATGGGTATGACTCCAATTGGTATGTTGATAGTGGCTGTTCAGATCATGTCACTGGAGCACTTGAAAAGATGTCAGTCCATGACAAGTACAAGGGGCGAGATCAAGTGCATACAACCAATGGATCAGGTATGAAAATAAGTAACATTGGTCATACAACTTTACATACCCCTAGTAGAGATTTGCATCTTAAGAATGTCCTTCATGTTCCTAGTGCTAGCAAGAACCTTGTCTCTGTCCATAAGCTAGCTCGTGATAATGGTGCTTTTCTTGAATTTCATCCAAATTTCTTTCTTATCAAGGACCAGGAAACAAAGAGAATCCTTCATCAAGGTAGATGCCAAGGAGGTCTTTATCCCTTAGGATCACACCTATAGAGAGAAGGTCCAGTAAACAAGCTTTTGGTGTTAGCAAGCCATCAACTTCTAGGTGGCATAGCAGGCTCGGTCATCCAGCATCCCCAGTAGTAGAAAGAGTCCTTAGTTTGAATAGACTTCCTTGTGCTAGTAGTCAGAAATCAGAGTCTATTTGTAACTCATGTCAGATGGCCAAGAGCCATCAATTGCCCTATCCCACAAAAAATAGTTCATCTGATTCTCCTCTTGATTTAATCTTTTCGGATGTTCGGGGCCGGCACCCACTTCAGCTGGTCGTTATACGTACTACGTTAGTTTCATTGACGATTTCAGCAAGTATACATGGATTTATCTTCTCCGAAAAAAATCTAATGTCTTCCAAGTTTTTCAAGAATTCCAAAAGCTTGTTGAGAGAAAATTTGAGAGAAAAATCAAAGCTATGCAGTCTGATTGGGGAGGAGAGTATGAGAAGTTGAACTCTTTCTTCCATAAGGTTGGCATTACCCACCTTGTTTCTTGTCCGCATGCCCATCAACAAAACGGTGCAGCGGAGAGAAAGCATCGTCATATTGTTGAAGTAGGACTTGCTCTTCTTGCAAATGCTTCTATGCCTTTGAAGTATTGGGATCATGCCTTTCTTACTGCCACTTATCTCATTAATCTTCTTCCTAGTCGTGTCCTAAATTATGAGACTCCTACTGAGCGTCTTCTTAAGGAAAAACCTGACTACACCTCATTAAGAATATTGGTTGTGCTTGTTGGCCAAATTTACGGCCTTACAATGCTCACAAACTTGCTTTCCGCTCCACTAAATGTGTCTTCTTAGGATACAGTTTCATGCACAAAGGATTTAAATGCCTTGACGTGTCTACTGGTCGCCTATATATCTCTCGGAGATGTAGTCTTTGATGAAGAACTTTTTCCTTTTACCCATTTACATCCTAATGCTGGTGCTCAATTAAGGAAGGAAATTCTTTTACTTCCTAATAATTTGCTAAATCTAGGGGATGTAAGTTGTATTTCTAATGCCACTAATGATCCTGGTGTAAGTGATGTTGGAGTACAGGAGTCTCATACGCAACATGAGGAAGAAAGGAATACAGAAAATGGGCCTTTGGAGGATCCTGGCACTGATGTTTTTTCAGCCGCAAACGATCCGGACAGCAGATCCCAGGTAGATCCGGTGGCAGCATCTGGCGCTAACTCCGGCGTGGATATGCCTGCACATCCCAGTCTTGGCGGAGCCAGCGACGACTTGACGCGTGGGGGGATGGACTGAATCCCGCGCGCGCTCCGTCTTAGTCCTCTCCGCGTGAACCGCGTGTCCCGACCGCGCTAATGACCGCACCAACAGTGGCAACAAACTTTGTGTCTCTGCCTCCTTCTGGATCTTCTGTGCCGTTAACAGGATCAGGTACGCCGTCTGCTGCTGCTGAAGATGTTGCTTCTTCTCCACAACCTTCTCTGCCACGGCGCACAAGATCTCAGCATGGTGTCTATAGGCCAAAGCAATACACAAATGGTACAGTAAAGTATGGTCGGTATGCTCACTTTTGTGCTACAGGAGAACCTGAGAATTTACAAGAAGCTCTTGATGATCCTAAATGGAAAAAGGCAATGCATGAAGAATATGTTGCTTTACAAAAAAATCAGACTTGGCGTTTAGTTGAACCAAAGCAAGGAAATAATATTATAGATTGCAAATGGGTCTACAAAGTGAAAAAGAAGGCAGATGGTACAATTGATAGATACAAAGCTCGACTAGTAGCAAAAGGTTTCAAGCAACGCTATGGTATTGATTATGAGGATACATTTAGTCCTGTTGTGAAGATTGCTACTATACGACTTGTACTGTCTATTGCTGTTTCGAGAGGTTGGTGTCTTCGATAGTTGGATGTTCAGAACGCGTTCTTGCATGGTGTTCTGTAAGAGGAGGTATATATGAAACAACCACTTGGTTTTGAGAAGAAAGATGCTCCACAGCTTGTTTGTAGACTTGATAAAGCAATCTACGGCTTGAAGCAAGCTCCAAGGGCCTGGTATGCCAAATTAAGTTCTAAACTTATTCATCTTGGTTTCAAGGCTTCAAAATCAGATACTTCTTTGTTTATTTATCAAAAGTCGGGTATAAGTATTTATATGTTATATATGTTGATGATATTATTGTCACAAGCTCCTCTAGTCAAGCGGTCACAGCTTTACTATCAGATCTTAGGGAAGATTTTGCCTTAAAAGACCTTGGTGATTTGCATTATTTTTTGGGAATTGAAGTTCAATGAGATAGTCAAGGATTATTGTTATCTCAAGAAAAATATGCACAAGAAATCTTAGCACGTGTTGGGATGAAAGATTGCAAGCCTTCACCTACACCGTTATCAACTTCAGATGAAGCTTTCTAGTCATGAAGGAGTACCATTGGGACCTGAAGATAGTACTCGGTATAGAAGTATTGTTGGAGCCTTGCAATATCTTACTCTTACTAGACCAGATCTTGCTTTTTCAGTAAATAAAGTATGTCAATATTTACATGCACCTACAACTGATCACTGGACGGCAGTCAAAAGGATTCTTCGGTATGTTCGTCATACACCAGATATTGGACTGAATATTGCAAGATCTAGTTCTATCACACTAAGTGCCTTTTCCGATGCGGATTGGGCTGGAAGTATTGATGATCGGCGCTCTACAGGAGGTTTTGCTATTTATTTTGGCTCAAACTTGGTGTCTTGGAGTGCTAGAAAGCAGGCTACGGTTTCACGTTCAAGCACTGAAGCTGAATATAAATCAATGGCCAATGCTACAGCTGAGTTGATTTGGCTTGAGTCCCTGTTAACTGAACTTGGTGTTCAAGTAAAGCAACCTCCTATTTTGTGGTGTGATAATTTGGGAGCTACTTACCTTTCAGCTAATCCGGTCTTTCATGTGCGTGCTAAACACATTGAAATAAACTTTCATTTTGTTAGAGAAAGAGTTACACGGAAGCAGCTGCAAGTCAAGTTTATTTCTACACATGATCAAATTGCTGATGGCTTTACTAAAGCATTATCTGTTGGGAAGCTTGAAGACTTCAAGGCCAATCTAAATCTCAAATGTAAAAGAGGTTTAGATTGAGGGAGGATGTTAGAATAGTCTAGAAGAGTCTAGGCTAGGTTATATCTCTTGTAATCCAATCAAACTCAGGTGTTGTATATCAGGTGGCTCGGTTATAGCTAGAGATAGACTTCTTGTAATAGAAACCGAACCACATACGATGACAACAACCTATCTTGTAACGATTGGCAATTGCCTCCATATAAACATGCAACCGTGGCTATGCCGAGATAGGCAACCACGTTTCTCTAAAGTTTACATCTAGTTGTTACAATCTAAACTCATGGGGTCCTTTCTCATCTATCATTGTACTTTCCTTGTGTATACTCCTCCTTTTTCGTCTCTTCGCCTCTCAATGATTGGATTATGTTTCCTATTTTCCTCTCTTCTCATCTCAATTTTTGGCTCCACCATTAACAGGTCATCATCATTGATCAAAATCACGGGACCTGTCTTTTCGCCAGTTGGTTGTTCCACGTACCTATCCAATTTATTTGGTGCTGGATATAGACATGTCCATTGACTGGTCGATACAAAACACAGACTAGCTTGTCCATTGACCGGTCGATACAAAAGACTGCGTGCTAGTGCTACGGTGCGTCGGTGCGTAACCGTGGAAAGATTCACTGCCCATCAATAATGGCGAGCGGTCTAGTGGCGTCCGTGCTGTCGTCGGCGAGCAAGCTGCTCGACCTCCTCGGCGGCACGCCGGCCGCTCCTCGCCGTGGAGGGCGGCGGCGCTCAGTTTCTTATGCGGATGTTCTTCGGTTGCAGCGGTTGCTAAGGAGGATCCAGGCCACGCTGGATGACGCCAGGGAATGACAGGTCAGGGACAGCTCCGTGAAGCTGTGGATCATGGAGCTCACGGAAGTCGCCTGCGACGCGGAGGACGTCCTTGACGAATGCTGTTACGAGATGATCTGGCGCCGCGTGCAAGAAATCCAAGGCGGCGACGGCGGCGCCGCCTCTACCTCGTGCAACAAGCGGAAGAAGCACGACGAGGATGAGGACAATCGTGGTTGCGTGTCTAAGCCCGGATGGTTAGCAAGACGGACACAAGAATTTATACTGGTTCGGGCTACCCGGAGGTATAAGACCCTACGTCCAGTTCGAGCTGC
Organism: Urochloa ruziziensis; assembly: GCA_015476505.1. Taxonomy (NCBI): domain Eukaryota; kingdom Viridiplantae; phylum Streptophyta; class Magnoliopsida; order Poales; family Poaceae; genus Urochloa; species Urochloa ruziziensis. The sequence goes on from CM027121.1 coordinate 66,244,837, forward strand.
TCATGTTGCTTGCTAGAGTTTGTAGTAGGGGATACAAACTGGCGAGAAAGGAACGATCCCAAGTCTCTGTGTTCGTGCGTGTGGTGTGTGTGAAGAAAAAGAAGTCCAGAGAGCTTGCCCGGAGCAAGCCCCTAGAGGAAGAAAGAAAGAGGAATCAATCTAGTGCTTGCCCCTCGCAGGGGGCCTGGCTTGTCCTTTTATAGTTCAAGGAGAAGCCAGAGTAATAAAACTTGGAAAACAAGAAAGTATAGTCAAAGAGAAAAAAGAGTAGCAGGTGGCTCAGTCCTTGTCGCAGACCCGCTGTCCTGGGGAACCGTAGCCGCTCTCTATAATTGTCGTGATAGGAGTTGCAGCTATACTGAAAATCCGAAAATCCTGAAAAAAGAGGAGTAGCTGGCACTGTACATCGTGCGTGTTGAACCGTTGGTATCCTAAGTAATGATGAGTTCCTGCGCTGAGTTCGGACGAGATGGTCTGACCGACCCGCGGGCTGGGTCGGGGTCGGGCGAATCGGACTTCCCGAACCCTGTGTGAGGGTCGGGCGAGCGGTTGTCGAGCATAGCTGCGCTGGCCCCTGCATTCATCTCTGCAGCCTGTACTCGGCGTGCTGCGCTGGCCCCTGCATTCATCTCTGCAGCCTGTACTCGGCGTGCTAGAAAAATAGGAGTGCCGCAGTATGCAGTGAGAGAGGGGACGCCCTGTCAAGGTGCATGCCGGTCCTTTGCTTCACACTAGGACCCATTGGTCACTTCATGTCGTGAGGGTTAAATGAAAGGAAAAAAAAGAAAGAGTGGCGTGCATGTGCTAGGAGCAGGCTGCATGCTTTGCTTATAAAAGAAAGAGAAGAGTAAATGCATGCATTAGGCAGGGTGGCTGCCGTGCATGGCCTTCGTGGGCCCCTCTGGCTGTTGAAGTGACGCATGAGGCAGTGAGAGAGGGAGAGAGGTCAACAAGCATGTGCGTGAACATGAGTTGTGAACGTGACAAGCCAACAGAGGCAGCGGTCTCCATCGCTCTGCCCGCTATCGTTCACTAGCTGCAACAGCACGAGATGTGTGCAGGTCGCTCTGCACAATTACTACAACTGGCGTCCTCTGGTCTACGGAGTAGGTGCACTGCCCGGATAATATGTCACGTACGACGCTGCGGACAGAACAACACGTCCAGTAATGTGGGCTGTGGAGAATCGTGCCTATGTGCACTAATTCCTTGTCGTATTAGTCGTTTGGCCCAGATCGAGCGCGTCTCACCCGATCCCGGTGTAGTAAGGGTCGGGCGAGGCGGAAGTAGCTCCCAGCCCAGGCGGGAGGGTCGGATGAAGTGGTGACTGCCTCAAGATCCATTGTTCTTTGTCGGATAAACTTTTACCGCTAATATTTGTCCCCGACATACATGCAATGCAATCGGTGAGGCCACATGAGACGAGTGGCGTCGTGCCCATATGATCATGCTCAGATTTTTTTATTCTATACCTATACAAAATATGATGCTTCTAGATGTCTGGTAATTATAATGAGCTTGATGAATTTGTAGAGTCGTAATTAAGGCTACAAACATCGAAGGCCTATTAGTTACGTCTATGCAAGAGCAGGGTTTATAAGAACGCCTGCGTGCGTATCGCGTGCCAGCTCATGCGTGAGCTACCGCGCTGGCGTGGCGGCTCCACCAGGTTTAATGCCACGCACGATTTCAGCAGCCTGTGAACCAATGGGGAAATAAATTGGGTGCGCACAGTGCGCACCGCGGCCACTGTGCGCACCCTCTCTTCTGTGTCTCTGCGACGTGGGCCTGAGTAGTCCCCACTAGTATGGAAGTAGAAATCACTATCCAAAGAAACAAATGCAGTTCATTTTTCTCTCGCTCAGGCCCATGCCGTAGGGACACGGGGGAGAGGGTGCGCATGGTGGCCGCGGTGCGCACCGGCGCACCCAATTTATTTCCACCAATGGGAGCAAGAAAACGTGCAAAACAGACTCATACGCCGGCTGGCTACGGCTCTCTACTGTTTTTCTCTCTCCCCACGTTCGAACGTTGTTGAGGTGTCCCGTCTATTCGCCCGCTTACATAAGATTATAATACTTGCTCTAAAGGGTGCGTGGGCATTATCAAAACCCTATACTGTCTTTTATTCCAATTATTGTTTTTCACAAAAGTTCAAATGGATTTTCACAAAAGTACAAATGTTTTGGCCCAGATATTTATAACATAGTTTACCCAGTCATATATAGACGTACGGATGGATAGGTGCATTAATTTGTATCCCTAGCAATCGTGGTCATCACGAGTTTCACGCGCGACTGACAGCACCTGCAGTATTTATGTACTAATAGATCCCAATCTGAGTGACGAGCAAGCCTGGCCTGGTAGATTCGCTCCAATTCTTTGCCCTTGGTTCCATTCCCGACGAACTTTTGCCCATCTATATATAGAACCCACCGCCTTCAGTTTGTCCTCACCTCGATAGCGCACGACCCACTCACCAGCAGGACTCCTCCAGCACCGATTCCCAAGCCATGGAGCCGGCAGCGGCTGCGACGACGGTGGAGCGGCTGGCGCAGAGGCTGGTGACTCCGGCGGGACCCACCCCCACGGGCCCCCACCGCCTGTCCTGGCTCGACCGCTACCCGACCCAGATGGCGGCGCTCATCGACTCGCTGCACGTCTTCAAGCCCGACCCGGCGCGGGACGGGGTCAGCCCGGCGGCCACCATCGAGCGGGCCCTTGCGCGGGCGCTCGTCGAGTACTACCCTCTCGCTGGGCGCCTCGCCGTGTCCGAGGACGCCGGCGGCCTCCACGTCGACTGCAGCGGCCAGGGCGTCTGGTTCGTCGAGGCCGCCGTGCGGTGCCGCCTCCAGGACGTCGACTACCTCGAGTACCCGCTCCAGATCCCCAAGGAGGACCTGCTCCCGCACCCGCTGCCGCGGCTCAGCCACGAGGAGGAGCGCAAGCTCATCCTGCTCGTCCAGGTACGTATGTGTATATATAGTATACAACTTTAATTTATTATGGACGTACGTGGTGGGTTTGAGCTCAAACTGTCGACTCGACGCCCACGTGCAGGTGACCGCGTTCGGGTGCGGCGGGTTCGTGCTGGGGTTCCGGAACCACCACGCTGTGGCCGACGGGCTGGGCGCCGCCAAGTTCATGGGCGCGGTGGGGGAGCTGGCGCGCGGGGCGGACAAGGTTTCCGTCCCGCCCATCTGGGCCCGCGATGCCATATTCCCGGACCCCGTCGGCGCGCTCGTCGGTAGCCTCCCGGAGCGCGCGGGGGCGAAGCGCCTCGAGCACCTGGCCATCGACATCTCCGCCGACTACATCGACCACTTCAAGTCACGGTTCGCGGCGGCCACGGGCGGGGCGGAGAGGTGCTCCGCGTTCGAGGTGCTCAGCGCCAAGGCGTGGCTGAGCCGCACCCGCGCCGTGGCGTTCGAGGACCCGGACACCCCCGTGCACCTCTGCTTCGCCATGGACGTGCGCCCGCTCCTCCTCGCCCGCCACCTGCCGGCGCTCTCGGGGTTTTACTACGGCAATTGCTACTACATCTTGCGCGTCTCCTCGACCGCAGGCAAGTTGTCTGCTTCGACCGTGCCCGACGTGGTCAGGATCATTAAGGAGGGGAAGAAGAGGCTGCCGACCGAGTTCGCGCGTTGGGCGGCCGGGGAGGAGGCCGTCGACCCGTACCAGATCACTTCGGACTACCGGACGCTGCTGGTCTCGCACTGGTCGCGGCTAGGGTTTGCAGAGGTGGACTACGGTTGGGGCCCGCCCCTCCACATGGTGCCGCTAACCATCGCCACCTACGTTTCCAAGTGCATCCTCGTCAAACCTTGGCCCCACAAGCCAGGGGTGCGGCTCATCACGCAGTGCGTGACATCCGACCGCATTAAGGACTTCAACGATGCCATGGTGGACATGAACTAGCCGATCATCGGTTTCTTTAAAAAGGTTCGGAACATGTATACGTACACCTAAAGTATCTTAAAAGGAAAAGAACAGCTAAGGTAATAATGCGATTCAAATTTGCTACACGTGGTGTCGTGATTATGGTGTATCTATTTCCATTTTGCATTGTTGCAAACTTTGTGACGGTAATAAGTGAACATATGTAAATGTAACGGTTATCAATTGTAGTGAACATTTGGGTGCTAAATCATTGACACAAGTATAAGGCAAACAAGGAGATTCTCACTTCTGGATGGGGCTTATGAAAGTTCAGATGGGGTCCTTCCAGATAATGGATGGCTGCCAAACTATATTTCGGAGTGACACTTGGCTTAATAATAGACCTTTATGTGAACAATATCCTTCTCTATATAATATTGTTAGAAGAAAACAAGACACGGTGGCTGAAGTAATGAGACCAATACCCCATAATATGTCATTCCGTAGGCCAATTGTTGGGGATAAACTAATGGCATGGAAACATATGGTTACACATTTACTAAATGTTAACCTTTGCCAAGGAAAAGGATGTTTTTTTTAGATAATGGAAAGAAAGTTTCGGCTTCATCCTCTTCAGCAGAGAGGAATCAGTCCAACCTTATTACAAGAAGTATCAAAGTGCTAGTCTCACCGAAGTGGGGAAAGACAAAAGAACATCTTAAAAACTGATTCACAAACTAAAGGACCATCCATTTGAATTGAAGAAGCGTAAAGCTGCCATCTCCAAGGTCTGACATACCGAAACAAAAAGGTTCACATCCTCTTCAGTTTGCTGCAATTTGGCCCACCACCGTAGCCAATACGTTCCCCTGAATAGTACCTGAAAAAAGTTTTTGGTTGACATTTGAAGTGGGAAAAGGATGTTTTTAGATGGGGGCTAAAAGGAGATGGACAATTCACGGTCCATACTATGTATAAACAAATGAGGACTACACCCATCTCATTCCAAGGAAATTGACTATGGAAGTTAAAACTCACTCTTTAGGTAAAAATCTTCCTTTGGTACCTAGGAAGAGGGGTTATCTTGTGCAGGAACCTCCGTGCCTCGATGAAGAAGAGCGAGGCAACGAATACAAAGGTTGATTGGCATTCAAGGGTACTCATTTAAATACAGATTTTTTCTGTCAATTTTTTTTATATATACGCTATACGATATATATATATATCTATTAAAAAAACAAAAGTTGGACTTGAGACACAATAAAATGCAATTGAGCCCGAACCAAGTATTGGTGGAATGGCCCAATTATCTATCCCCAGCCCATTACTGGCCACCAACTTCATCTTAGCCGAGACCAAACGACGTGTGTTCATCCTCTGGTTCCGCTTCCGCTTCCGTTTGAACCTTCAGTTTGTCGCGGCGGCCGGCGGCTTGCTGGCTTGCGCAAGTGCGAGGCCGGAGGGTGGCAAGCAGGCTGCAGGCACTCGGCGGCGGACGGCAAGCCGCGGCGGCGGCGGGTGTGGCACTCCCGTGGCTTGGCAAGTTGGTGGCATTGACGGCAACTGCACCTTCTCCTGGCTCCGCAGGGTAGTACGTGCAGGGTAATTGCTTTGGTGATTTTGTAAGTTTTGCTAATTGGCTTCCATTTAACTATATTATTGTTTGCGATTTGCATATAGGATTCTGAAACCTAAGCAATCTTAATTTTTTTGAAACTGTTTAAAGTTGCCCTTTAAAACTTTAAATACTCAAGTTCAAAATCCTAGACAAATTATATAACACCTGGTACCTAGCCCCGCAAGCATTTTCTTCAAACTCTTGTCATGACTAAATTGGTACCTAGCTGCGGTTACCAATATTTAGTACCTACGCTACGTGGACAATATTTAGTGAGCACCACTTTGTGACTTGTCAGTAATGGCCATTTACGGGAGAAATTTGGATTTTTGACACAGCTTCGTATATTTGACACTCCATACAGCAGAGGAGAGATCGGTTTCTAGACGTGGATATCATGAAGGCCGGCACCGACGATTAGCTTGGTATATTTGATTGTCTGATCCGATCATGTATGTACACATAAAGCAAGGGGCAGTTTTGCCATTTCACAAAGCAAGTAAATGGAAAAGGGGAACAAAATCAATAAAGGAGAGGTAAAATGTCAAATTAATCAAAGTGTTAATGACTGGAGTGTCAGTTCCGCAAAACCAATCTTTACAATGTCAAATAAGCGAAACCATATGTTTGGAATGTAAAAAATCCGAATTTCTCTTTAAACGCACTACTACAGAAACTGTCATCACAACCGGTTTTTAACCCCTATCACAACCGGTTTTGGGAGGCGGATGAGATAAAGCGGCTGTGATAGTCCCCTATCACAACCGGTTTTCAAAAACCAGCTGTGATGAGAGGGCATCACAGCCGTTTTTTAATTAAAACCGGTTGTGATGTGAAGAGCATCACAACCGGTTTCAATTACAAACCGGCTGTGATGCCTTCACATCACAGCCGGTTTGTAATTGAAACCGGCTGTGATATGAATTTTAGGATTAAAAAAAATTAATCCATCATGCACACTGGAATATACAGATTCAACAACAACAAAGGAAAGCAAACACACAAGAGAATCCACAAGGAGACCAAAGAGGAAATACACTTTGAAGTCCAATTCAGTAGAGACAAAGAGAGGCAAATATAATTTCAAGATAATCAACATAGCGCACTCCCATTTCCAGTTTTTTTATCTAGAGCTAACACTGAAATTAGACAACTAATTCTAAAAGTTACAGAACAAAGAGGGCTCAACAATTCAACTACTAATCCAACCTTTTGTTGGGCTAGATGCCACCAATGCAACAACAAAACAACGCCCTGCAGACCTGGAAGGGGAAATACATAGTAAATAAGAGGATATAGCTAGCACAATGCCTAAACAGATACTCGATATAATTACTTAAACAGCCTAAGGATATAGCTAGCACAATGCCTATTACAATTTACAAGTCATACATCAAGTTCACAAAACATTCAGGTGATATGATGATAAGAAAGTAAATCATGCAAGTGAGCCACTCTCTGAAATGAACATTGATGTAAAAGTGAAAAGGAAAATTTCCTTCTGTATACAAACTACACTTACTGCCTTCATCATAGATTCTACATCAGCTTCTTTTGAAACATCTCCTCCGAAGGTGATAGCCTCACCACCAGCAGCTTCAATCTGCAAAAATAGCACTGTAAGCATATGAATGATCGGAACATACAAAAAATAGCACTGTAAAGTCCTTGCATTGCTGTTAGTATCTGCTAATATCTATATATGGTTATTACAATGATTGGAACCATGAAACTTATTCAAGGTGATTGTTTAATTGTTCTGCAGTTGCAGTGTCTCAAAAAATGGCAGTGATGAAAGGTTCGTTGTAGCCTACAACTAAACATTTTCTTCAGACCATGCTGTAAGGCATTCTCAACAAATCCATCAAGGTTCTGTCACTAGGGGCAATGATCAAAGGTATACAAGATCTAAGTGACATTTTAGCATGTGAGCATGAAGGAAAAAGTTACAGGAAGATAAGATAAAGCTATGCAAGCAAATTATCCTTGAACATAAAAAAAGGCTAAGCAAAGTTACTGAATCTCACCTCATCAGCTCCTCCACCTCCTCCTCATGGCTATCGTCCTCCTCCCTGCTCCCGCTCTCGCTCCCGGATCCCACGCAGCTGCTGCTCCTCGCGCCCGCCGCTGCCGGATCCCGTGCAGCTGCTGCTCCTCGCGCCCGCCGCCGCCGGATCCCGCGCAGCTGCTGCTCCTCGTGCCCGCCGCCGCCGTCGCCCCCCCCCCCCACACGTCCCTAGCAGGGCGCCGGACCTCGGCCCCACTTCTCGCCCCGCCGCTGCTCCTCACAGCCACGAGCATGAGGGGCGCGAGCGGAGGGGAGAGGAGAGGAGTGGAGAAAGGAAGGGCTGGAGAGAGGGAGAGGTCGTAGAGAGAGGGGAGGAGATGGAATCCATCGGCGTGGAGGGGAGGAGAGGGAGTCTGTCGGCATGTGGATAGGAGAGGAGTCCGAGCGAGGAGAAGGGGAGGAGGAGACGGAGACTGGAGGGGTGGGGCCGGGGAGGGGAAGAGGAAGGGCGGACGCCAAGTTCTGTTAGCCAGGCTTCATAATTTTTTCGGGTCCGGTCGTTTCATCATAGCCGTTTGTTGTTACAAACCGGTTGTGATACTTTCACAGCCGCTTTGTAGTACCAACCGGCTGTGATGAGACCTATCACATACGGTTTTAGTGGCTACGAGTGTTATTTGCTTGAAAACCGGCTGTAATGACTTTTTACAAATGGTTTGTGTAAAACCGGCTGTGATAGCCCGTTTGTGAAAGTGGTTTGTGTAGTAGTGCGGTGAGGAATTGCACCGGCATGTTCATGTAATTATTCTTCCCGGTTTTAGAACCGGCATGAAGAACACACGCTCATTTGTATCGGCCCCATGGCAGCGGGTCTATATATCGCCAGCACGAATGAGGGTTTCGCGCCGGCACCTATGATGGTCACTGCAGTATTGTTTGAAAGAACCACATCATTAAATTACTACAACAGTTGGACACAAGACTGAAAGCGTCACATAACCTGTGATATGAGAAACAAAAGATTAATACCAACAGACTTATTAAGAACATTGCATTAAATTTACCGGTTAGGGAAATAAAGTATTGTAACTCACGGGCTCACCCAGCTGAGCCATACTGAACCATCGATCTTTCCCTAGCCTACAGCTGGCTGCCCCAGTCCCCACACTAGCCTCTCATCCAAGGAACTCCTTCTAAGTGTCGTTGACATATGTGGCCTAAATCCTTAATGTTAATATCTCGCTGGCAACATATTAAATTGGCTGTTAATTGTAAATATTGAAAAACGACGTCGACCCAAGAATAGGATGTGTAAAACTGATATTGTTTGTCAATCAGTCCTCCAGATCATTTGCTTTTGGTGCAGAAGAGGAGGAATGTGGTGAGTATGTTTATGTTCAAAGAAATGGCGCCAGAAGGAGCCAAAGCCCAAACAGAGTGTTCTTAAACTGTGATGTTTATGAATTTAAGATAAAATGCATTGTATCATACTGGAAAAGGAATGACACGGACACACCCGCACAAATGCGCGCGCACACACACCACATATATAACTTGGAAACAACTTTAATTGAATAATTAAATCAGGATCACTATGGCTTCTAGAGTCCAACATAATGAATTAGCTTGTGGGCACTAACTCTTCCACCATGACCTAAATTCTTTCACTAGATAATATCATCATCCGTCACATCACTTGAAAATTCCTTTGATGCATAAATGCTTTCTAATGTCATCTCTACTTGTCTCATTGTCGGTCGTTCCTCACCTCTAAACTTTACACATATTGCTGCCAATAGAGCAATATCAATAACTTCTCCATCTCCCTCCTTAGTAACTTGTGAATCTAATATTTCATCTAAGCTGCCTTCGGATAATAGACTAACAAAATGGTTAACAAGAACAAGACCTTGAGATGATTGGTAGGAAACTGGCTTCTTTCTAGTAAGCAACTCAATTAGAACCACACCAAAACTATACACGTCGCTCTTATCAGCGAGGTGTCCAGTACTATTGTACATAGGATCCAAATATCCTAAAGTTCCTTGGACTGTTGTGTGTATCCCTTCTTGATCAATAGGAATGTACCTTGAAGCTCCAAAGTCTGACAACTTCACAACCAAATTATCATCTAGAAGTATATTTGGAGACTTGATGTTGGGTCTAGGGTTCCGTGGGCCCCCTAAGAGTCCAGACAAAAAGGTGAGCAGTGAACAAAGCCAGAAGCCAAAGGGTCCTTGTATTCATCCAAAATGCCCCCCCTTTTACACGCGGTGGAGGGCGCCTTTTATACCCCCTCCGCTCCGCCCTGGAAGGATGGTTATGCCCCCAGTTAACATTACAGCTTCACAGGCACGCAGGCCTATCTTCGTACATTTACCACCGGGTTCAACCACCCCGGCAAATCCAACTTGTTCACCTCCAGCGCTGCCGTGCTCGGCCAGCCTACCTAAGGCGCCTTCTCGAGAACCCGCCTCTGATGCCGTCCGCCTCACCTCTGGGTGCAGCTCAGGCGGGGCGCCCGGCCTTCGTTCCGTCTGTCAGCCACAGCCCCGGCCGTTCGCCGGGCTTCGCTAGGGCCCTGGGCGGAGCCCCGCTCCCGGGCTGTGGCCGTCCCGGGGCTTCGATACCTGAAACAGAAACAGGGTTAGTGGTCCGCGATCCTGGTGGCTTGCCGGGCCTCGCCGGGGGCTTGGTCTGAGCCATGCCTCCAGGTTGCGGCCGTCTCGGGGCTTCGCTGCCTGAAAGGAAAAACCGGGTTAGCCGCCGCAGAGCCGTCGTCAGGGGCTTTACGCCTCTTGTGGGGAATGTTCTTAGGGCATCGCCGGGCCCTCCGGAGGGGGCTCGAGGTGGGTTTCGTTTTGGCGGTCCCCAACAGTAGCCCCTCGCGGGCCGGGCTTCGACTTTGGCGCCCCAGGCCCTCGAACCTTTTGACAGCCCAAAAAACGCCACCCCGAGCGCCGGAGGAAAGGACCGGCTCCGGAGATGTCCCTCTGAGACTGTTGTCTGTGTGGCGCCTTGGGCGGAGCCAACTGACGCTACAGGGAATGGACACGCGTCACGCGTCGATTGGCCGCCTATTCGTATTTCGAGGCGCTTTTGTCGGCTGCCCGGGGTGACCCTATATAAGGGGGGGAGGGCGCGGTGAAATCTACTTTTCACCGCGCCGCACCCTCTTGTTTGCCCTAATTCATGCCGCCTCGAGATTCGCGCTCGCTGCATCCCACGTTCCTCATTGTTCAGGTTTGTTGGATTCTCCTGCTTTTGGGGCTTCGTTTTATGGCTTAGGCTATGCCCCTTGCGATGAGGGTCCTTCATCCCTTCTCGACCTTAGTGCGGGTTTTTGTTTTCAGGGTGGCTCGAACCAAGCAGACTGCCCGGTTGATCGATTTGGCCATGGCGAGCCCTGCGCGCGACGAAGTACTGGCCGGGGAGGGGGCTGATGCTGAGGTTCAAGCGGAGGTTCAGGCTGAGGTTGTGGTTAGCCCGGCTGCGGGGGAGCCGGCCGCGGCCACCGCCGGGGAGGGGAGCGATGACCCGTCGGGTGACGAGTCGGAGGCTGCTGGTCGCGTGCGGAAGTTGAAGCCGCGCCCGACCGTTTACTTTGGGCCCTCCTGTGTTGGAGAGTCCACGGTCAGGTTCTACGAGGAGAAGGGCTTCTTCCCAGCGGGGTGGGGCCGCACGCCTGGAGGCGAGTCGGAGCCAACTCCCCGTCCCGGAGAAGCCGTGGTGTTCCGGGACTTCTTCAACGCGGGGCTCCGATTTCCGTGTCAGCCTCAGCTGGTGGATATCTTGAGGCGGTACCGGGTACAACTTCACCACCTGACTCTGACCTCCTTCATCCAGCTCATCAAGTTTTTCTGGGCTGTGAAGACCTTCGGAGCGGAGCCCGATGTGGACGCATTTGTGCGGCTGTACAAACTGCACACTCAATACAAGAAGGTGACGCTTGCTGACGGCGTCACATACACCAATCAGTTTGGGTTCGGCACCTTCATCCCGCGCAGGGAGCTGGACCCCAGTGTAACGAAGGTGGAGCTGTCCAAGGCTCAGAAGGGGAAGCTGGACGACGAGTGGCTCCAGTACTGGTTCTACGTGGGAGCTCCGGCGGGAGGGTCAGTCCAGGCCAACGAACCGGAGCCCCCAGCGTTTCCGCTTGCTGGGGGCGTTTCCGTCTCTCTGAAGGTGAAATGCCTTCCATATTATGACAGCACCTCCGAGTTCAAGGAATGCATGACTCATTTCACGCAAGCCACCCTACTGCTCGGAGGTCGAGATGTGGTGAACGAGTTCGTGACGACGGGGATCTGGCCCCTGAAGTCGTCGTGGGAGCCGTCGTCCTTTGAGTTCCGGGATTTTGGGGGTTTCAAGGACGTGCCCTTTCCCTTGTTCCAACTGGTCCGGGCTGTACAGTTTCCCGGTCTGTCGGATGGCCAGATAGTGCAGAAGGTCGACCGCGACGCCGTCGACCTGCTTGGCTATGTTACTGCCGCGGAGGTGGACTCCCGGGCGGCGATCGTCAAGCATGACCAGAGGCTGAACCGGTGCCTCGCGGAGCTGGGGGTGGAGGTGCCCCCGAGGGCCTTTCTTCCGAAAGGGGCTCTGCGTGCCCGCAAAGGCGCTATCGCCCCAGCAGAGGCTGGGGCCAAGATGAAAGCGGTGGTCTCCCAGAAACGGCGAGGGGCTCAGGAATCGTCTACCGCCGGGGCAAGCGTGGGCGGAGACTCCCAGAGGACGAAGGAGTCTGAGCGGAAGAAGCGGCGCCGCCTCGAGACGCAGGGCCGGCAGGTGGCTGGCGAGGATGCCCTGGTGCCGGGAAGGTCTCGGCTGAGCTCGAAGGTGATCAGCAAGAGGCCTAGGGGCCGGACCGTGCTGCGCGAGGCCCCCGTTGACTCGGACGATGAAGGGGACCAGACGCTGTCGGGGCCCATCTCCCCGACCGCGGAGGCGGAGCTGGCGGCGGACGCAGTGAAGGCGCTGGCGGCTCCGGGGGGGGGGGGGGGCCCTCCTCATCCCTGGAGATGGTTGAGGCGGCCGCTGCTGCTCGTTCCAAGGCTACGCGCTGTGGCCCAGGTGAGGCACTGATCCCTGGATATCCGCCTTTCGCTACCTGCGGTGCCTCCCCTAGCTTCTTGGAAGATCTTCGCCGAGTGTCGGCTTTGCCTGGGGAGGGGCTGGTGGAGCCGCGGCTGAGCTTTGCAGGTTTGTTGACGCGTTACGGCTTAGTGAACCGTGACAGGGATGAGTATGGGAGGGCTTTTGACATAAGTGTTCGTTTGGGGTCCCGCGTCTCTTCCTTAACCTATGGTGTGCTGATGTTGAAAGGTGATGCTCCGGTGGCGTCGCCACCGAGCGAGGCTGCGGTCGCTGGGGCAGGCGAGGCCGAGGGGGGGCCTCACACCCGGGCTCCGGGTAAGGAGTCCGCCGCGGTGGGGGCCGCCGGAGCTCGAGGGGGCCTCGACCTCTTGACGCAGCAGGTAGGGGCTTCCCGAACCGTTTTCCTTGAGCCCGCAGCGGTGGTTCCTTTAACGCGTGCTTTCCTTGTTTTTCTTTTCAGAATTCGAGCAGATGGTCAAGGGCTACGAGGTGAGAGACCTGGCCGCGCTGGCTATTGAGTACGGCCGGAGGGTAAGCCAATTTTCTTCGCCTCGATGCGTTTGGTCTTAACTTGAGTTTCGTGGTAGCTGTCCTACTGACTGCGGTTTGTGACCTCCGCAGAGCTGCGTTATAGGGCAGGTGCTTGGGGAAATGGAGGCTCAGCGCCAGGGGCAGGAGAAGCTGGAGGCGGACAACCTTCGGGAGGAGGTTAGTTGCTTGGAGACCCTGAGAGGGCTGCTTAAGGAGTCGAATTTCGAGCTTGCTATGCAAAATACTCACCTGAAGGTTGCTTGCACGGAGATGGTTAACGAGATAGCGAAGCTAAAGGCGGAGCTGCGCAAGAGTGAGGAGGTTGTTGCTGGGCTCCGCGACTTGGTGGAGGCTGAGACGAGTCTCCGATCCAAGGCCGAGGAGGATAGGAAAAGAGCCGCTGCGTCGCTGGAGGAGCGGGCCCAGCAAGTAGCGGGTCTCGAAGCCCAAGTAGCGGAGAAGACTCGGGATATCAATGGGATCCGCTCCGAGGTGGCCGGACAGGCCAAGAAGATTGAGAGGCTTCGGGAACAGCTGGCCGATGCGAAGCGGGGCTCGGCTGACCGTGAGACCGAGCTCTTGGCACAGTGTCGCAAGGCAGAGTGTGCTTACGCGGCGGCCCTTGAGGAGTTCGGCTCCTGCCCCGGTCCGTCCCCCGCATCGGCAGATAGCCTGGCCTACCTGAAGTGGCTCGAGGCTGAGTTCCAGTCGCTGCCGCTGGTCTTCGAGGGTACCAGCGACTATGCAGCGGCCTTGACTGCGGAGACCGTGGGGGAGGCACTGGAGAACGCCGGATGTGACCACCTCCCCAAGGTGGGCACAAAATCGATGGCCTTCCGCAGGGCCACCTTTGCGCGCTCTTCCGAAGCCGTAAAGGACCTGCGCAGAGCCTGCATCCGAGGCTGATGGAACACCGACGGGCGGCTCCTGGCGCGTGCGACGGCGCGTGCTCGGCTGGCGAAGGTACGTGCTTAGCTTTGGTCTGGTCCAGGCAGTGTTTTATGAGTGCCATCGCCTGAGCGGCGTGCTGAGTTGTCGTTTTTTTCGTGCGCAGCTGAGGGCTAAGGCAGAGCTCGAGGAGGGCGAGGTGGAGGCGGGAGACGAAACGGAGGCCTCCGACGATGAGAGCTCGAAGGACGGAGGGGAGGAGGCCCTGGGCTCTGCTGAGAGGGAGCCGGAGCCTTCTCCGAGGGCTCCGAGCCAGGATCCGGGCCCGAGCTCCGTGGGAGATGCGAGGGTCTGAGCTTTTCCTTTTTGGGCATGTTAAGCCCTCATTTCGTTTGTAAACTTTTGCCATGACTATGTATTTAATTGGAAGGCCCGTGGGTGTGTGGTCACATTGTAGTGTTGCTCTGAGCTTTATGCTCCTGTGACCATTCTGACATACTTTAAGTGATTGACTTACGTTCGCGTCTCCAGGACCTTGGGGCGCCAGGCCTCGGTGGCAGCCCTCATCGTTTTAGCAAAAAACGCCACCCCACGCCTGGCTGTTAGCGAGGCCTGGGCTTCATCGGGCAGGTTGAGCGCGGTGTCGCGCTGGGGCTTCGGCTTTTTGGAAAAACGCCACCCCCCGCCCAAGCCCCGGGGGGACGCCCGGGCGTCCTTGCAATACTTTCCACGCGAGGCTTGAGAGGGGGCTCAGGAGTGCGTGGCGTTTGGAGCTCGTTTGCGAGCGCATTGGCGGCAAGATCACGGGCGTACAGTGGCGGAGTCACGGGCGCGCCGTGGCGGGGTCACGGGCGCACGGTGGCGGGGTCACGGGCGCACGGTGGCGTGGTCACGGGCGCACAGTGGCGGGGTCACGGGCGCACAGTGGCGCTTGCCCGCCTATAAAGGGGGGGGGGAGGGTGGCTGTGGTTCCGGGCGTCGTTCTTGGGCTAAGATGATGATGGAGTCTTCCTTGAGGGTATCCGTTCCCGGCCACCCTCCCGACGCTCGGTGTTCTTGAAGTTTTGGAGGCCATGAGGATGCTCGCGATCCGTCAGGCAGTCGGAGGTTGCGGGATCGCGGCCTATCTTGACTCCATGGCAAGAAGGCCACGGCGCCATCGGGACCCCTGCTCCCTGGCGGAAGCAATTCAGGGACTGGCAGTAACATGACTGCATGTGTTGGGGGACTCCCCCAGCTTTGCTCGGTCATGGTGCGAAGCCCCTGGTCCGCGCTTCCCCCCGGTTGCCCGGAAGCTATGAAAATGCTCGTGAGGTGACGGCACAAGTCGGCCTTGCGAGCGTGGCGGGAACGTTAGCGCGGGTCTGTGTATGCACCGTAGGTGAGGCGGTGTGAAGTGTTTGTACTTTTTTATGCTCGTGTACGAGCTTAGGTTTTTTGCCTGAATGGCTGGCTTTGTAAGAGTTGTCCTTGATATTGATTCCTCTGATACGATTCGTGTCATTTGCTTCTGGCCGATCCGTGTTTGCTGGGTGACTTTGTGATGGGTGGGGTGTGAGGGGTGGCTCTGTGTGGAGTGAGGAGCTCCCTTGCCCGCCTTAGCAGGAGTGCGAAGAAAAGATGGCTCCGCGTGCTTTTGGCGGGGTCCCTTGCCCGCCTTAGCGAGAGTTCATGAGGGAGGTGGCTCCGCGTGCTTTCGGCGGAGCCCCTTGCCTGCCTTAGCGGGACTTCGAGGGAAGGGTGGCTCCGCGCGCTTTTGGCGGAGCCCCTTGCCTGCCTTAGCGGGACTTTGAGGGAAGGGTGGCTCCGCGCGCTTTTGGCGGAGCCCCTTGCCCGCCATAGCGGGAGTTCGTGAGGGAGGTGGCTCCGCGCGCTCTCGGCGGAGCCCCTTGCCCGCCTTAGCGGGACTTAGTGAGAAAGGTGGCTCCGCGCGCTTTTGGCGGAGCCCCTTGCCCGCCTTGGCGGGACTTCGTGAGAAAGGTGGCTCCGCACGCTTTTGGCGGAGCCCCTTGCCCGCCTTGGCGGGACTTCGTGAGAAAGGTGGCTCCGCGCGCTTTTGGCGGAGCCCCTTGCCCGCCTTGGCGGGACTTCGTGAGAAAGGTGGCTCCGCGTGCTTTTGGCGGAGCCCCTTGCCCGCCTTAGCGGGCCTTCATGAGAAAGGTGGCTCCGCGCGCTTTTGGCGGAGCCCCTTGCCCGCCTTAGCAGGACTTCATGAGAAAAGGTGGCTCCGCGCGCTTTTGGCGGAGCCCCTTGCCCGCCATAGCGGGACTTCGTGAGAAGGTGGCTCCGCGCGTTTTTGGCGGAGCCCCTTGCCCGCCTTAGCGGAGCTTCGTGAGAAAGGTGGCTCCGCGCGCTTTTGGTGGAGCCCCTTGCCCGCCTTAGCGGGGCTTCGTGAGAAAGGTGGCTCCGCGCGCTTTTGGCGGAGCCCCTTGCCCGCCTTAGCGGGACTTCGTGAGAAAGGTGGCTCTGCGCGCTCTCGGCGGAGCCCCTTGCCTGCCTTAGCGGGACTTCTTTGAGGGGAGGAGGCTTATTTGGCCGTGCGCGCTCTGCGTGCGATGGCCAATGCGGCCCCGAGCCCTGTTGGGGGGCCCCGGGTTGATGATTGGCTTAGCGGCCTATTCGACCCGGAGCCTCCCGTAGCGTGAGTCGGACGGCGGGGACGCTTGCATGCTTTGGTTCATTACTGTTTTTCATGTGGGGAGATGATTACATGGGATGCGGGTTCCGCCTCGTTAAAAACCTCACCTCCGCAAGGAGTCTCCCCGTGAGGAAAAGAGTGCGGCCCGAGAAATGAAAGGAAAAGGAAAAACGAAATGCCCGGCCTCTTGCTTATAGTTCCGCAAGGTGCTTTACGGGCTTACAATGCTGAGCCTTGTTGCGGAGGTGTACCCCCTTGTTAAGGGTAGAATTTCTTTAGGCTGTCGATGTTCCATGTGTGCGGGAGCTCGTTGCCTTCGCTGTCTGCGAGGTGGTAGGAGCCCGGCCTGGAGCTTTTGATGACGATGAAGGGGCCCTCCCATTTCTCGTGTAACTTGCTGAGGTTCTCGTGGTTTGGCCTCAGTCTGAGCACGAGGTCTCCTGGTGTGATATCTTTTGGCTTGACTTTTTTGTCGCGCCATCTTCGGGTTTCCTCCTGGTATTTTTCCAAGTTCTCAGCGGCTCTGAGCGTGTCTAGCTCCATCACGTCTTTTTCAGTAAGCGCGCTTGACTCGACGGATTCGCGGTGGCTGACTCGGAGGCTCCCCAGCTTGAGCTCCTCGGGAGACAAGGCCTCGGCTCCGAACAGGAGCCTGAATGGTGAGAAACCCGTGGCCCTCGACTCGGTGGAGTTGTGTGCCTAGACCGCCCTTGGGAGCTCATCTGCCCACTTGCCTTTTGGAAGGTTTAGGAGGCACTTCCTGATGTTCGAGAATATGATGCCGTTGGCTCTTTCGACGGCCCCGTTGGATTGGGGGTGGTAGACGGATGCGAAACGGACACTGGTCCCTAACTTGTGGCATGTGTCTTTGAAGAGGGTGCAGTCGAACTGTTTGCCATTGTCGACCGTCACTTCCGCGGGCACCCCGAACCTACATACGATGTTCTGCCAGAAGAATTTCTGTATTGTGAGAGCTGTGATTGAAGCCAGTGGCTTGGCCTCTATCCATTTAGAGTAGTAGTCTACTGCCACTGCTGCGAACTTTCGGTTCCCTTGTGCGGCCGGCAGAGGCCCCACCAGGTCAATGCCCCACCTCTGCAGCGGCCATGCGGGGATTATGAGCTGTGAGGGGGCTCCGGGCGCGTGCTGGATGTGAGCCGTTTTTTGGCAGGCCTCGCACTCGCTGACGATCTTCTGGGCATCGGAGAGTGCGGTGGGCCAGAAGAAACCCTGCCGGATTGCTTTCTTGGCCAGCGCCCTGGAGCCTATATGAGCCCCGCACATGCCGGAGTGCACTGCTGCCAGAAGCTCCCTGCCCTCCTCTAGTGACACGCAGCGGAGGAAGGGTTGCTGCATCCCGGCTTTGAATAAGTCGTCGCCCATGAGCACGTAGCCTCTGGTTCTGTACCTGAGCCTTTCGTTCGCTTTCTTGTCCTCGGTGGTGATTCTACCACAGATGTAATCCTTGATTTCTTTGCGCCAGTCCTGCTCTTGGATGCAAAGGATCTGGGCGGGGTTGTTGGGCTCCGGCTCCCTTGTTGCTGGCGATTTTAGGACCTCGTACATGACCTCAGCCTCCAGGGGGGTTCCCTGAGCCGCCGCCTTGGCTAGCCTGTCTGCCTCTGCGTTCTCCGACCTTGGAACATGCACCATGGTGAAGCCCCTAAACTTCCTCTCCATTGCACGGACTGCTGCGAGATAGTGCGCGAGGCCCAAATTCCTGGCCTCGCTTTCTTTCTCGATGTGGTCCCTGATGACCTTGGAGTCCGTCCTGACCACAAAGCTCTGGTGTCCTAGCGCCTTCATCTTGCAGAGCCCAAGCAGCAGGGCTTCGTACTCAGTGGAGTTGTTGGTGCAGGGGAACTCGAGTCTGGCTGCGAATTTTGTAGTGTTTCCGGATGTGGAGATGATGACCGCGGCAATGCCTGCCCCCAGATTGCACCAGGCTCCGTCACAGTTGACTATCCAGGGTATGCCAGCGGGCTGTTCAGGCTCGCTCGTGGGCGACGTCCATTCTACTATGAAATCCGCCAGGACCTGAGACTTAATGGCACTGCGCCTCTCGAAGTCCACAACGTACTCTGAGAGCTCCGCGGCCCATTTCCGGATGCGGGGTGACGCCTCCCTGTTCGCGAACAGGTCCCGGAGGGGCTGGTCGGTTACCACTAGTATCCTGAAGCCCTCGAAGTAGTGCTTGATTTTTCTCTTGGCCATGATGAGCGCGTACGCTATTTTCTCGAGCTCAGAATAAAGCAACTGTGAGTTCGCTAGGGCTTCGGATACATAGTAGACCGGGCGCTGGGTGGTGCGGCCCTCCACTAACCTTTCCTGCACCAGGACGGCAGAGACGGCCGACCGCGAGGCTGACAAGTACAGCATGAGCGTGGCTTTGGGCTCCGGGGGCGTGAGCTTTGTGGTGTTCGTGAGGTATTCTTTGAGCTCCGCAAATGCTTTGCTCTGTTCTTGGCCCCATTTGAAGCTGCCTGCTCCTCTCAGGACTTTAAAGAATGGGAGGCTGCGTTCAGCTGCCCTTGGGATGAATCGGCTGAGTGCTGCTATTCTGCCGGTGAGCTTTTGTACGTCCTTGATGCACCTCGGCTCTTCCATTTTCCTGATTGCCTCGATTTTGTCTGGGTTGGCCTCGATCCCCTTGGTGGATACGATGCAGCCCAGGATCTTGCCCCTCTGGACCCCGAATACGCACTTTTTAGGGTTCAGCTTGAGGTTTGCCTTGCAGAGGTTACTGAAAGTTTCTGCGAGGTCCTCTAGATGGCTGCCTCTTTCTGAGCTCTTGACGACGATGTCGTCTACGTAGGCCAAGAGGTTGCGCCTGATCTGGCTGCCAAACGTGCCATAGGTCATTCTTGTGAAGGTCGTGCCTGCGTTGCGGTGCCCCTCTGGCATTTTCAGGAAGCAATAGGTGCCAAAAGGAGTGATGAAAGCTGCTTTCTCCTGGTCTTCCTCCTTGATCCAGATTTGATGATACCCAGAGAACATGTCAAGGAGCGACAACATTTCGCTGTTGGCTTTGTCGTCCACCACGGTGTCAATTCTATCCAGCGGGAAATCATCCTTGGGGGAGGCCTTGTTCAGGTCTGTGAAGTCTATGCACATGCGAATCTTGCCGTTCTTTTTCCTGATGGGTACCGTGTTTGGGAGCCACTCCGTGTACTTGACCTCGCAGATGATACCGGCGTCGAGCAGGCGCTGGACCTCCGCCCTGATGGCCAAGGCCTTTTCCTCTGACATCTGGCGGAGCTTCTGCTTCTTGGGCTTCACCCCGTCAGCCACGTCCAGCCTGTGTTCTATGATGTTGCGGTCCACTCCGCGCAGGTCCGACGTGGACCACGCGAAGACGTCCATGTTCTTGAGTAGGAACTCCCTAAGCCGGGCCTCCTCCTCGGCGGTCAGGTCGGTGCCCAAAACGACCTCCCTGTCGGGCCGCATGCTGTCGAGCTGCACTTGCTTTGTATCCGAGGCCGGTGTGATGCTGATCTCGTCCCTGTCTTTGGGTGGTTCGCGCCAGGGTTCCTTCCTTTCTGGGAGATCTGCCAGCGCGATGCTCCCCTTGACGAGGGCTTCGGCGATGGCCAGGTGATGGACCGGCCTGCGCCCGGGGGCTGTGCCCCTCTCTATTGACTGAGCTCGTTCCTGATTCCCCTTCACGGAGATGACTGCGCAAGGTCCGGGCAGTTTCATGAGGAGGTAGGAGCTCCGGATGACGGCGTCAAACTTGTTGATGGAGCCCCTGCCGAATATGGCCTTGTAGGGGTAAAACATTTCCACTACATCGAATGTCACGTCTTCTGTTCTTGGGTTGCGGAGGTCTCCCAGGGAGACAGGCAGAGTGATTTTGCCTAGGGCTTTGACCGTGGTGCCTCCGAAGCCGATGAGCGGGATGCTGGCCGGCTGCAGCAATCTTTGGTCTAGTTTCATCAAGTCGAAGGTGTTTGCGAACTGAATGTCCGCAGAGCTGCCCGTGTCGACCAGTATGTCGTCCAGGACCGACCTCGCTACGTTGGCTTCTATCACCATGGCGTCCTCGTGCGGGTGGCAAGCTAAGTCCAGGTCGTCCTCGGTGAAGGAGATGGGAACGTGAGACTAGGCGTCCCTCCTGATGGGCCCCCACTGAACTGTAATGCGTGCACTCTCCTGAAATAATCAACTCTGGCTCTCTTGGTCTCGAACTCGCGGGAGGAGCCACCAGCAATGGGCATGACGAAGCCCCTGGTTGGGAATGCCGCTGGTTGGCTTATAGTTTGAGCCGCGACCGGCTCCTGTTTAGGCGGGTGCGGGGGTGGGGGGGGGGAGGGAGCTCCTCCCCGCGATGCTCGCTGGTTGAGCCTGCGGCGAAGTGTGCCGGTGCCGAACCGATCTGTTGGTATGGGACAGGTTGAGAGGTGGTTGGAGCCTGATGATACTATCCCTGGCCCGGAGCTCTCCACTCTTGGCAGGGTGGAAGGAAGGTCGTGGGGGCTGTGGGTACTGTGTCTGCGGAGGCGTGGGATTGAAGGGGAGTTGCCAGTGCGGGCTAGGGCGCGGATGTGCGGCCGCTTGTTCCTATTGTTTTCTTTCCCACTCTATGCGTTCAAGGGTCCGTGCTCTTTCTGGACACTTCATTGTGCCATGATCGTCGTTTTCCATGTGGAAAGCGCAGAAAAACAATTTCTTGTCCTGAGACCTCTGGTCTCTGGGACCTCCGTTTCTATGGTTGTGCTTCCTGCCTTTGCCCTGTCGGCCCTGCCCCTGCGGTGCGCTGTAAGGGCGGTCCTGGGTTCTGGATTGAGGGGTGCGGGATTTTCCCCCTGCTGGATGTTGCAGACCCGCGTTTGCTGGTATTGCGCGGGTGGGTTCTGCTGGAACTGCTGCTTGGGCTGGTCCCAGTGCGGAGGCCCTTTGGGTTGACCTCCGCCCGACTGTCTGTCTCTGCTGTGCTCTGCCACCCTCCAGCGGTGATCTTCATCTGACTTGCAATACTTTTCGAGCTCGGCGTAGAGCTCGGTGAGAGTCTTGGGCTCCTCTCTGCAGATGTGGCCGGCCGTGGGACCCGGGTTGAGCCCTGCGATGCACGCTTTGATGGCCTTGTCATCTGGGATGTGAGGTGCTTGGGCTTTGAGCTGCACGAACCTTCTGAAGTAGTCGACCAGGGGTTCTTTGTCCCTCTGCTTGTAGTTTTGCAGGTCCTTTTCTGTGACAGAGGCTTTTTGGAAACCCCGGAAATTTTCGAGGAGCTTGTTCTTGAGGTTCTCCCAGCTGTAGATTGACAGAGGGGGCAAGAGGGAATACCAATTCAGGGCCGCGCCCTCACATGCTATTATCAGCGACTTGGCCAGCACTGTGTCATCTCCCCCGGCTGAGGCTATGGCCGCCTCGTAGCTCATGAGGAACTTGCAGGGGTCATAGGATCCGACGTACTTGGGTAGGGGCACTGGCTTGTATGCCTGGGGCCAAGGCATGGCTTGCAGCCCGCGCGATAGCGGTGCCGTGTCGTCTACGGCTCCGGGTCTTGGGGTCACGTGGACCACGTGGGGCTGCCTCGAGGATCCGGGTTCGGCGTGCGAACGACCGAGGGAGAGCGTGACCTCCGGGACGGGCGGCGGTTGCTCGGCCCTCCCGCTCTGCATGGCGCGGAGCCCCTCTAGCTCGGTTTCCAAATCCAGTAATTTTTGCTTGGCCTCCGCCAGCATTCTGGCCTTTCTCTCCTTTTCGGCCTGCTGATGTGTTTCGAAGCTGATCTTGTCCCTGGCTTCGAAAGCCCTCTTGAGCTTGGCGAGGACCTCCGCCAACTCCCGTGTTATGGGATCGTGATCCTCGGCTGCCTGGGCCGGCGCTGCGGTATCAGGAATCGGAGCCCCCTCGTTTCGGGTTCCCCTGATTTCGGCTCTGGTTCGGGGATTTACTGTTTTCCTGGTCCTGGGGTGGACATCATCGTCTGAGTTGTACAGGGCGAGCTGGGCGTCCGCCTCCTGCGGAGCCCCCTGGGCTTCGGCTGTAGAGGTCGGCGGGGCGGTTGCCCTCTTTTTCTTCGGGACTACCATGGTTCTCGTGGATCTTACTTCGTGCCAAGCACAGATGGTGGGCGCCAAATGTTTGGTCTAGGGTTCCGTGGGCCCCCTAAGAGTCCAGACAAAAAGGTGAGCAGTGAACAAAGCCAGAAGCCAAAGGGTCCTTGTATTCATCCAAAATGCCCCCCCCCCTTTTACACGCAGTGGAGGGCGCCTTTTATACCACTCCGCTCCGCCCTGGAAGGACGGTTATGCCCCCAGTTAACATTACAGCTTCACAGGCACGCAGGCCTATCTTCGTACATTTACCACCGCGTTCAACCACCCCGGCAAATCCAACTTGTACACCTCCAGCGCTGCCGTGCTCGGCCAGCCTACCTAAGGCGCCTTCTCGAGAACCCGCCTCTGATGCCGTCCGCCTCGCCTCTGGGTGCGGCCCAGGCAGGGCGCCCGGCCTTCGTTCCGTCTGTCAGCCGCAGCTCCGGCCGTTCGCCGGGCTTCGCTAGGGCCCTGGGCGGAGCCCCGCTCCCGGGCTGTGGCCGTCCCGGGGCTTCGATACCTGAAACAGAAACAGGGTTAGTGGTCCGCGGTCCTGGTGGCTTGCCGGGCTTCGCCGGGGGCTTGGTCTGAGCCATGCCTCCAGGTTGTGGCCGTCTCGAGGCTTCGCTGCCTGAAAGGAAAAACCGGATTAGCCGCCGCAGAGCCGTCGTCAGGGGCTCCACGCCTCTTGTGGGGAATGTTTTTAGGGCATCGCCGGGCCCTCCGGACGGGGCTCGAGGTGGGTTTCGTTTTGGCGGTCCCCAATACTTGATATCCCTATTGATTATTGGTGTGGAAGCAAAAGAGTGAAGATATGTTATAGACCTGGCAATTTCAACTGCAATCCTCATCCTGTCTTTCCAAGCCATTGAAATTGGACCTTCAACATGAAGATGGTTATAAAGGGTGCCACTGGAGACGAACTCATAAACAAGCAGTGGAACTTCAGTCTCGAGGCAGCATCCAGTCAATCTCACAATATTTCGATGGTTTACCTGAGATAGAATAACGACCTCATTGATGAACTCATTAATTTCTTTTTGTACCACAATCTTTGATTTCTTAATTGCCACAACTTGTTGGCTCGACAAAATCCCCTTGTAGACTATGCATGCCCTCCACCTCCAAGCTCACGTGAACTGTCAAAGTTATTAGTTGCTTTCTCTAGCTCTTCTAATGTAATAATCATTCTTTCTCCTATGTCTGCTCTGTGGCATACCAATTGTTGGAGCAACTTTCCATGATTTTGCTTGAAGAATCTCTTCCTTAGCTTTTCCTTCCTGTGTGCCTTGATGTTACGGACTACTAATATAGTGATGAAGGCTAGAACGAGAAGGATCGCACCACTTCCAACTCCAAGTCCAATGGTTAGACCTTTATTTCTTTGAGATTGATGAATGCCTAGATCTGGAAACACATGCAAAGTGATTTTTCATGTTTTGAACCACCGAATGCAGTAAGCCCATTATTCCACACATACTATATAAATGCATGACTATATGTGCACTTGTATATGGAGGCAAGTAATTAAGATCTTGCTGCCGCCGCTCCGGCCGGCCTCTGCCGTGCTGCCCCGCCCCCCCCCCCCCCCTGCCGCCCGCTGCAGCTTCGCCGCGCACCCGCTCGCCGCCGCGGGCTGCAGCTCCCCCGCGCCGCCGCGGGCTGCAGCTCCCCTGCGCCAAATCTGGTGGGGGCCGCGGCCGAGGTGGGAAGGCCGCCACTGCCGCCGCGCCAAGGTCGCCGCCGCCGAGCCGCTGCCGTCGCCGGACCGAGGTCACCGCCGCCGCCGCCGAGGCCCCTGCCACCGCCGTCACGAGGTCGCCACCGCCGCGCCGAGGTCGCCGCCGCCGCCGCTCCTCATGCGCCGCCACCGCACCTCGCCCCGCCGCTGCTCCTCACTGCCGATGAGGGGCGAGCGGAGGAGGGAGGGGAAGGAAGGCAGAGGAGGGGGCCGCGGCCGCCGGCATCGCCGCACCGAGCACACCGCCGCGCGGCCGTCGCCACACCGAGCCCGCCAGCTAAGGAGAGAGAGGAGGAGGAGGAGAGAAAGGAAGGAATGAGTGGAGGGAGAGTGGGAGCCTAGGAGGAGATAAGGCTGAGGGAATTCGTGAGGGGAGGGAGAGGGAGCGGTGGGAGGCGTACGTGGGGCCCGGGCGGAGTGGGAACCGGGGCGCGTGAGGGAGGGGGCAGTCATGCGTGGGGCCGGACGGCGTGGGAAGCGAGGGGCCGGGCGGCGTGGGAAGCGAGGCGGCTGTGTTTGCCGTGTGCAGGATGAAAAAAGCACACGGCAGAGAGGCTTTGCCGTGTGCTGTTAAAAAAAAAGCACACGGCAAAGCCTCTTTGTCGTGTGTTTTTTGTTTGCCGTGTGCAAAACGCTCTTTGCCGTGTGTTCGATAAAATACACACGGCAAAGGTCTACACACGGCAAAGAGCATGGACCACTAAAGAGTTGCCTTGAGAACCTCGTGGGCATCGGCACTGGTAGGTCCCAGGCAAGTTGGTACATTCACTGTAGCATGGATAATGATCTGGGTCTGCGCACTCGTCGATGTCTTTTTTCGTAAGCCAACAAACCACAGTAACCACGAATAAGTATTCCCATCAATATTATATGTTATCTGTCTCAAAAAAGTTAGAGAAAATATGAGCAATAAAAGATACTCCCTCCCTCCGTTCCAAAATATAAGTCATTCCAACATTTTTAAAGAGTCAAACTATTTTATCTTTGACCAAAATTATAGAGATGACTTCAAAGATTTATGATACCGAATATCTATAGTATGAAAATATATCTAAGGAACAATCTAATGGTACTTATTTCATATCATAAATGTTACTACTTTATTGTATAAATTTGGTCAAAGTTGAAAAAGTTTGACTCTCTAAAAAGTTTGAATGACTTATATTTAAGAACGGAGGGAGTTGAAAAAGTTTGACTCTCTAAAAAGTTTGAATGACTTATATTTAGGAACGGAGGGAGTAGACATGATGAAACCTTGGCATCCATCAATGAGGTAAGGGTTGCCATCGTAGCCCGGTGAGCAGCGGCACGCGTAACCGCTGCGGTAAAGGCTGTTCATGATTATGCAGGAGCTGTGGTTGCTCTTGCAGGCGCTGCTGACCCCGTCCGTGGGGCATTTGGAGTCCTTTACCGAGGTCCATCCCGGCAAAACATGCGGCCTGGAGACCTGGAGTTCATAGCCCAACCGTCGACAGCAGCTCCGACGGCGGGATTATGGGGAGATTCAGGGGCTTCCATCCGAACATCCGGCACCAGACACCTTCAATCCAGCCCTGCTCCGCGATGAACACGATGACCGTTGGCAGTAGGGCAGCATATTCGTTTTCTGGTTCATCTAGCTCCGTGAGCTCAGCATTGTACGATGGGGCGTACTTGGGAATGGATACCTGGCAGCAACCGTTGCCGGAGCACTCAGCTGCAGCCGCCAGCCCTGGCCGGCAGTCTGGCAGCCTATTTCCCTGTTCTCCTCCCCAACAGGAGGAGGAGCACTCGGTGATGAAAATGTCATTGATATCATCGAGCAGCCTGGCCTGGACGCTGCACCCCAAAGCGATGAACTTGTTATGATCGTGCGACAAGGCGATTGGCTCCTCTATATCCTTGCCGACGCCGAGTCCCCATGTGTTGTTTATCGAGGGTCTCGGCATGGAGGGCTCGGCTATGATGGCCTGAGTGATGACCCGTATGGTGGCGTTTTGCAGGAAGATGCTGGTGACCTCGATGCCGGTTGTGCCATCGCCGAGGAGCAGCCCCATTGGAGGCGGTGGCGCCGCCGCCGCTGCCGCCAATAGGTGCAGCGTCAGCAAGGGCGCTACCACGGCCAATTGCACTGGTGGACCTACCGGCCGACGCCCATGGCAGCTTGGGTATTGCATTGTCAGACTCAAGACCATGACCCTTCGTCTAGCTATTGTACGCCATAGCAAGCCCAGCGGCAGCACTAATTGTGTGGCTCCCTAACAACCGATTCAAGTACATGGTATAGCCGGAGCTGACGGAGAACTCGATGCTACAGTGCAGTGTGCGGGAAGATACCATATATATCCTCCCAAATGTTCTTCCTTGCGGCACCGTCGCTACCTCCGTCGCGTGTGCCTAGAGAATATAGAATTCGGACTTTTGTGAGCATGAGGGGAACAATGCCATGTGGGCGGACCTAATCAACCATAGTCCCATGCATGTTTTAGTATTCCAAATGGGCCATGCACGATGGACGGCTCAAGGCACGGTCCTAGCCCGGTACTAGACACGATCGACAGTGTCTAGAGCTGGCCCGGCCCGATAAGGTGTTAGTGCCTGGGCCGCTATCCTGGCCCATGGTCCCGGCCCGAGGCACGGCACGATAGTGGGCTAGCATGATGGCGGTCTGATAAGGCCTGCTCTCATCCTTTTATTTCTTCAATTCCCAGCCGCCAGCTTCCTATCCTCTTCTCCTAGAGCGCTCCTTCTCCTACCGACAGACCCTCCCTCCGATTCTCCTCCCTTACCGGCGGCACCTCCCTTGGCCTTGGCCCCAGCGGCCGGCCGTGCCGCCTTCCTCCGCGCGCCGCCGCGGGGTGCCTGCGCCTCGGCCTTGGCCCCGGGCAGCCGGCCGTGCCCACTTCCTCTGCTCGCCGGCACGGGGCGCCTGAGCCTCGGCCTTGGCCCCGGTGGTCGGTCGCGCCCCCTTGCTCCGCGCGCGGCTGCGGGGCGCCTCGGCCTCAACCCCGACCACGCCGCCTTCCTCCTATGCCGCCGCGCTTCGGGCTAGCCAGGACCGATGGCATGCCACAGCCTGTCGGGCCAGCCGTGACGTCGGGCCGGCTTGGCACGAAAAACAGGCCATAGGGCCGGGGCTGGCTGCCATCTCAGCCCGCCGCCCGATACGACCCGGCACGAAGAATTCTCGGGCCTGTATAGTGTCGGGCCGTGTTGGGCCGGGCCGAATTCCGGCTAGTGTCAGGCTAGGGCCCACTACGGGAGCGTGGGTCTTTGTCGGGTGCCAAGGGCGCACGACAAAGACCCAATTCCGCACGGCAAAGTCTCTGCCTTGTGTAGCTCACAGCAAAGACCCGACAGCGAATATACATGACGGCAAAGCGTCGTCAGCTGAGCCGCGCACGTGTGGAATGATTACCGTGCGCCTAGTGGAGGGCACACGACAATAAGTCTAGTTGCTGTGTGCTTTCCCGCGGGCACACGACAATGAGTCTAGTTGTCGTGTGCTTTCCCGCGGGCACACGACGAAAAGCCTAGTTGTCGTGTGCTCTGTATTTGCCGTGAGCATCTGATCTGATGCACGGCAAAGAGGGCCTTTGCTGTGCGCCCGAGATTTGGCACACGGCAAAAGCGTTAGACACACGGCATACATTGTGTTTCCGGTAGTGGCAGCGCCGCCCATTTGGAATCCTATATGCATGCTTGGTGCTTTGGGATTGTTAGCATCGCGACTGTGTATTCAATTACGGATTGAGAGTTTGAGATTATACTAGCATATTCTGGGATGAGATTTCCATACATCATCCAGTTGCTTTTCTGTTGCGTTTTGGGTGGCTGATCAAAATTTTTCTTGATTTGCATGATCCGGATGATCCGGAGAGATTGTTAACCCGCCGATATTTGGTTTGAGCCTCACAAAATTGCTTAGATAGACAACATGATGGCACTATGGGACAAGTTAGTATAATATGATTAGAGCTGGGACTTGGGCCGTGCCGTTTGCGGGCTACCCGAAGCACGACATTTTGGCCACGGCCCAAAGCATGGCACGAACATGGTAAATTTTGGGCTGTGCCGGCACGGCACGAACACAAGGGCCGTGTTGTGCCTAGGTTCTCGGCACGATGGGTGGCACGGCACGACACGTATCTTGGGCCGCGTTTGTGTTGGCACGGTACGAAAATAACCCATCAACACATCTACACAATATATCATTCATTCTGCCTTTCATAGAGTGTAATATAACTACTATGATGGGAGGATATTAGAAAATCTACATTTTGAGTATGAAATTGTGGCAATAGGCATTCATAAAATTAATAATGTTGCATTTGTATGACTGCCGGAACTCCTAACAACCACCTAATAATATCCTCATAGTAAGATTTATCTCCTCTATTATTTTTTAAAATATTTTTTATCTACAGATATCGAACTATGTGCGAGACATGAGCACATATATGACAAACATATTTATTCTGAGGGCCGTGCTTGGGCTAGCACGGCACGAAGACGTGTCGTCATGCCATGAGCCGTGTTTGGACCGAGTAAAAGAATTGTCGTGCCATGCTGGCACGGCACGACGTGCCTAACGTGCCTAGAAGTCCCGGCCCGACGTGGCACGAGACACGAGAGGGTCGGGCCGTGCCAGCACGGCACGGCCCAAGTCCCAGCTCTAAATATGATCACGGCAATGAGGATTTGGAAGGATCTCTGACTTCTAAAATCATGTAGGTTCCCGGCAATTGCCACTACCCGCCAGTTTCCCTACTAATAATTAATCTCCCCGTCTCCGTGCAGTTGACGCTTCTTTATGAAAGGGATCGACCAATTAATTCAGACTTAAACGTAATTTACCTGGTGTTTCTTGGGGAAAACACTTGGGGACAGCCCGGTTGTACGTACAGCCCCTCCTCGAATGATTAGCATTTTGCATCCGACGCGGGTGATGACTGCACCAGGACTTTCCGTTTATTGCTTCGTCTAATGGCTCTTCCAAGAATAGGGGACATGTACCACTAGCATTTTTTAAGAAGTTGTTTTCACCAAATAATATATATGCCTTGTTCTTTCCTTAACCCTCTTCTGCTTAAAATGGTTAAAACCAGGAATATGAATCCTCTCACTCCTCACAACCTCAATACATTCCTCCTCTTTGCGTCTAGCTTCAACAATGACCGTCACTATGCAAAGCTCGACCACATCGCCCTTCAACTTCCTAAAGGAAGGCCTGCTCCTCCCTAGCCAAAACCGGAGACTCTTCGCAGCGGTCTTCACGATCTACGTCGCCTCCTACTCTCTCTTTCTCGTGGCCTACGAGATCGGCTTCCAGCCCCTCGCTTTGAAGGTCCTCCGCGACATCTACACCCTCACCAGAACCCACCCCAGAAGCCCGGTCTACGGTTCCCTCCTCCGAAAGCTTCACGATGACAACCACAAGCTCTTGCTCGCCAGCGCGGCCTATCTCCTGCTAGCAATCGTCATCGGCTCCGTCATCCAGCTCTCCGCCGTCTTCGCCGCCGTCGCGACGTACTCGGGCGAAGTGCACGCCTTTGGCACGCTCCTGGGCAAAGCCAGGGCGCAGCTGAAGGGTACCCGTGCTCACTCTCGCCTTCGTCTACGCGCTCGTGATCGCTGCCGTCTCGCTGCTCTCCGTCCTGGCTGCGCTCCTCGTCTTCCTCGCGTTCAACCGGCACTTCGGGCTGCTCCTTGCGGGGTGTCTGCTCCTCCTCGTCGCCTACGCCTTGTACTTCTACCTGTGCTTCGTCTGCTCGCTCGGCGTGGTCGTGGCGGTAGCCGAGCCAGGGCGATGCGGCGCCGGCGCGGTCGGGCGGGCGTGGCAGCTGGTGAAGGGTGCGCAGAGGCGTGCCATGCTCCTCATGACCGTCACAGGGGTGCTCGTCGCCGTGTGCTCGCCGTTGTATTGGGTCACCAAGGTATGCTCGGTATCAGGTGCACTGCTGCTGGGGTTTCTGTACACCGTCCTGATGGCCGCCGTGGACTTGTTCGGCGTCTGCGCGTTGACGGCGTTCTACTACGAGTGCAAGGAGAGAGCTGATCAGCCACCGGAGATGGAGTACGTCAAGCTGTGTATCCAGGATGTGTGATTAATATTGAGTGCTAGCTGTACATGACTATGTAGTAGTGTCTAGTGTTTGCCTGTTTGCGATGTGTCCACACACTATATATATGTAAGGGTATTTCGGTTCTCCTTTTTGTCGTTTTATTTGAGACACTTGTGATTAAGACAAAAGGGTGTTGCTATACATTGAATGGCTGCATATGAGGAAAAAAATCAGTTTATTAATATGCAATGTCCACTACTACTAATTAAGCCTCGTTTTCAAGATTAAAATAAGAAGCGGCAATAGACAGAACCATTAGTGACCTTATCGATAAAAAAAGCAATTTGATAGATATAAAATGTAGCACGTAAAAAATGGTCTTATTACGCTATATGAATTTAATTGCATTTGATATACATTTTTATAAATTGTAGAAACCATTATAAGTGTTTGAGAGTGCAAGCATGCATACATATATGAGACACTGATTATATAGATGGCCATTTGGGCCGTCCAGCACAACTTGGCATGGGTTTGCTAAGGCATGGACACGGTCGCACTTTGCAAGCCAGGCGTGCTAACACTACAATATATTATTTAATCTGTGACTAAACAAATTTGTCATATGGATCATCGAAAATTCGTCATCGAATTTTGTCCGTGACGATTTTTCTTACCATCATCTATTGAGCGTCACAGATTAAATCTGTCGACGGTTTATTCAAAATCGTCACGGATCAGCACAATCTATAACATTTTTAAACCCTCATAAAATGCTTTTGGGCCCGTGTGGTCCAGCCCAAGTCCAACATTCGTGACGAAATTAAACGTCACGGATAGTTGCCATGTGCAGCCAACATGGCTGGTGATGTGGTCTCTGACACATGTATGATGATGTGGAAGGTGACATCATTGCTGACATGGCATACAACACACTACTACACAAACCACTTTCACAAACGGGCTATTACAACCGGTTTTGAGAAAACCGGTTGTGATAGAGCTATCACAACCGGTTTTTAAAAAACCGGTTGTGATGTCCCCTATCACAGCCGGTTTTTCTCAAAAACCGGTTGTGATAGTCGGCCGGCATATCACAACCGGTTTTTTTACAAACCGGTTGTGATGCTCACTATCACAACCGGTTTTTGAAAACCGGTTGTGATGGTGAGCATCACAACCGGTTCTTTACTAACACATTTTTGGAGGGCAAATTTGAAAATTTAAATTTTGTAAACGACCTCGGATGAACTTTTGACCAAAACGAAAGTTGTAGATCTTGAAAAGTTATGAAACATTGTAGTTCACCACTTTTTTATTTGAAGTCATCTTGTCAACCGAATCTAAGTTTGAATTTTTCAAATTTGAAAATTTAAATTTTGTAAACGACCTCGGATGAACCGCCGGCTGTGATGACCTGTTCTGTAGTAGTGACAACCCTTTTTACTTAATGCAGACCATTAATTTTTTTTAAAGCGGCCCATTAATTTTTTAGTACTAGGCCATTTTGTTAACCCACAACTAGATCAAAGCCTTAAAAAGGCCCACTAAACAAGCCTATTAAAATTTGAGCCCACTAAATTCAATCCAATTTGTCATACATCAGAATCCAATTTGTCATACATTAGAATACATCAGAATGATCACTAAATTTTATCAGCCTAGTAACAGATACAATCTCAAGTTTACATTCAAAATAGTAACCATCTTCAAATACATCAGAATCCAATTTGTCATACATTAGGATACATCAGAATGATCACTAAATTTTATCAGCACAGTAACAGATACAATCTCAAGTTTACATTCAAAATAGTAACCATCTTCAAATACATCAGAATCCAATTTGTCATACATTAGGATACATCAGAATGATCACTAAATTTTATCAGCACAGTAACAGATACAATCTCAAGTTTACATTCAAAATAGTAACCATCTTCAAATATATACAGAACTTGGAGCTCTCCATCCAGAACTATAATTGATTACTATAGTCCAACACAAGTAACATCATCGTCTCCAAGGATGGCAGTAGCCGATGGTAGGCATGCAAAACAGATAAAGGAATGCTACAATACAGATATTAAGGAATCCAGTAAACAGACTTTGACGAGGAATAATAACACCTAGAAAATGGAACCGTCTTCAAATTTTAATTGGCATGCTATACTGGGTTATCCCTCACGAGGAAAACCAAAATTAGTAAGAGTGTGTAGCACTTGAGCTGGCGTAATTGGAGTGGTTCTGACACACTAGTATATAAAAAATATTTCAAAATATATCAATGATGGGTCTTGTTTTGTAGATCTCAACATAAGGAATATAATAGGAAATTATTGCATTTTTAGAGGCAAAACAAGAAAAAGATCGTGAGCCATAATAGCCCACATCCCGTCTCAATGGGCTGCAGTGGAGGCTGTCGCGCTCGTGAGTTGCCGCGACCAGTCGGTTTTCCTTTTCCGTCTCTTCACCTCTCAATTATTGGATGATCCTTAAAAAAAAACTCTCAATTATTGGAAGTCTGTTTCTTATTTTCCTCTCTTCTCATCTCAATTTTAGGCGTCATCATCGTTGACCAAAATTACGGGACCTGTCTTTTCGCCAGTTGGTTCCACGTACCTATCCAATTTAGTTGGTGCTCGATATAGACATGTCCATTGACTGGTCGATACAAAGCAAAGGGTACTTGTCCATTGACTGGTCGATACAAAGACTGCGTGCTACGGTTAACCGTGGAAACATAATGGCGAGCGGTC
The DNA here is from genome assembly GCA_015476505.1 of Urochloa ruziziensis. NCBI lineage: Eukaryota > Viridiplantae > Streptophyta > Magnoliopsida > Poales > Poaceae > Urochloa > Urochloa ruziziensis. The sequence goes on from CM027121.1 coordinate 66,278,087, forward strand.
TAGTGGCTTCTGTGCTGTCGTCGGCGAGCAAGCTGCTCGACCTCCTCGGCGGCGCGCCGGCCGCTCCTCGCCGTGGAGGGCGGCACTCAGTTTCGTATGCGGATGTTCTTCGGTTGCAGCGGTTGCTGAGGAGGATCCAGGCCACGCTCGACTGACGCCGGGGAACGGGAGGCTCAGGGACAGCTCCGTGAAGCTGTGGATCGCGGAGCTCACGGACGTCGCCCGCGACGCGGAGGACGTCCTTGACGAGTGCCGCTACGAGCTGATCCGGCGCCGCGTGCAGGAAATCCAAGGCGGCAGCGGCGCCTCTACCTCTTGCAACAAGCGGAAGAAGCATGACGAGGATGAGGAGGATCGTGGCATCTGCGAGGTGACACGATTTCTTAATGCATTTCCTTGCATAATTTGGTTTGCTTGCTATTATAGACCACTAGTTTGTGATACAAGTCGCCTACTTTTTGTATTTGCTCTTCCCTTTTGGACTATCAATATGTTTTATCCGGTATGAATAAAAATAAATTTAAAAATAACAATTTCACAAATTTACAAATGTAATACAACTAGCAAGGTGGCCCGCGCAATTTGCGCGGGTAGCTAGTTTTTAATACTATCTTACATTTAATTATTATATAAATTTTACACCTTATATTTTTTATATAATTTATTATTTATGTGTTTTGAATTTGCTATTTTTTAGGATTCAATTGTGAGGCAACACTTGAAGCTCATGTTTTATCCTAATTTTATTTTATTTCAAATATATATTTTAAATAAATATCTTGTTTCTGTTTTTTCTCAAATGAACCTACATATAGATCATATATGTCTCTTAGCTTTATATTTTTGCTTCTTTGCATTCATTCGGCACCATTGTTATCGACTATACATGTATGTCAAGGCATTCACACCTCTTGCTCCGGATGGGATTTCAGATTTGCATGTTAACTACTCTTTGGAGTGAAGAGATCAGAAAGTCAAAATGAGAATTGATAGATTAAAGGAGATTCAAATAAGACCTTTTTTTGGAAAAATAAAATGGAGAGAGAGTGCGCCATGATGAACTAAACCATCTCAGGAGCTTACTTCAGAATCGGAAAGAGGGAGAAAATACATACTTGAAATGAAGTAGAAAGCTTCATCAAAATAGTTGTATTGTTGCACAACCCTACATGACAATAGGCCGTCAAAATAAAACCACATCAGGGAATAGTAGACACCTTGATAGAATCATTGGTGAGCCCATGCTCGCAATTTTGATGCGGTTGCTTTTGCTTGGTGTTACCATGGCTACTTGCTTTCTTGATGCCACACAATAGTTGGCTTGGGTGCTTTTGCTTATGCAAGAGAAAATAGGACGTCTATATATTTGTAATCCCCATATGCTTATTATCTCTATCTCTTTCGCTCCTTTTGTGTTTTGATCAAATGGGCCAATAGAGCAAAGATTGTCCCAAATGGCCGCCTCATCCAACCTTGTTTAGATGTATGGTAGAAATATTTGGTTCAACGGTCATCACAGTACACATTACTAAAGGGGCACAATTCCTATGTGAATCATGTCAGATACATTGCACTGTGTAGCCACAACCATCTACCACCACATCATCTCTCTCTCATCTTTCTTGTTTGCTCAAGCCAAAGCAGCTTGATTTATCTCCTCCATGGGCCTCTAATGCTCCAGCATTCCTAATAAAGTGGGCACCATACTATAGGTCAGGGTGTATGCATCTTGAGAATTATCCGGATTGGCTAGTTCTAATAGCCCCTATGTGACTCTATGTTCTCATAGTGTGCAAGACAACACCACCGTTGATGGAGCAAATAAAGGAAATGGCAATATGTGCCTATGGGACCCCGTGTTCTCATAGTGCGCAGGACACCACCACCGCAGATGGAGCAAAGAAAGGAACCCAGAATATGTGTTTTGCGTCAACATGTGCTGCTACTCTTTTATGCCAGTTGAACTTGATAAATTGTTTCTACTCTAAATTGTGTTCAAGCTTCATTAGTATATCATTGACTCACTCTGTTGGTCAAGTAACTAATGTATGGTATGGCTTGCATCGGCCAGGGATACCTACTGATACGACAATTCATCGTCATCTCTTCTCAAGCTGTCAGTCTTGGCTTTATGCTAACCACCATTGCATTAGAGTATGCTAGCTAGTTCGTTCCACAAATTTTCTAAGTGGTTTTGATAATGTCAGTATCTGCCAGTTAAGTCTCAAGTGTGCTAATAGGAGCAGTGTTGCATGCATGTGAGTGTCTAGCTGTCTGCTTGTGTGTTTTGTTAAAAAAAATTATGTCCTTTGTCTTAATTTGCTATCTTAGAGTTTGCTAGCTAGTTCGATCCACAAATTTCCTAGGCGATTTATTTGTTAAGCCACATCCTTCACATTGTGTACTATATGACCCTATGTGACAAAAAAAAACATATCTTCCCAAGTCATCTGACTTGGCTTTGTGCTTATGACCATTGTTTTGGAATACAAATTTGTGGTTATTTCCTATGTTAAGTCGCATTGTTCACCTAATACTTGTAATTAGGAAGGCATTAGGCCTACCAAGATAATAACTTGTGATATCATATAAAAATAGTGGGTAGGTAAATAGTGTTAATCCACTTTTTTTTATTATTGGGCATAGCTTAGTTTGTTAGGCTTATTTCTTATGGTGGGACATGTGCACCCAGATTTGAGTCTTCAACTCGGCATGGGTTGCTCATATTTTCCTGAATTTATTTCCAAATTTAACACTACCAACATTTGTATCGACACCAAGATGTATTCGGTGGTTTTGTTAATGTCAATATATGCCAGTTAAGTCTCTCAAGTGTGCTAATAGTTGTAGTGTTGCATGCATGTACGTGACTGTCAAGGTGGTTTTGTTAATGTCAATATGTGCTAGTAATTAGGTCTCTCAAGTGTGTCAATAGAAGTAGTGTTGCACGATGTATATGTGAGTGTCTAGCCGTCAGTTGCTTGTGCATTATGTTAAAAAATGGTTTTGTTAATGTCAATATGTGCTAGTAATTAGGTCTCTCAAGTATGCTAATAGAAGTAGTGTTGCACGATGTGTGTTGCTTGTGCATTATGTTAAAAAATATATGTTTTTTGTTCTAATTTGCTCTTGAAAGGATAAATTATATAATTTCTAGTGTCATTCAAAATTACATCTAGAGTAGTGAAGTAAAGGGTAGCTGAAAATATGTGTATACACATTCCAAGGAAGTATTAAATTACATAAATTAGTTAGCAAAAAGAGAAGTAGAGGTACGAAGACCAGGTCGCTCTCATGCTCGTTACAATTGGTAACATATATTTTATAATTTATAATTTCTAGTCTATATTAGATAAGGATTATATAGATATATGATAACAAAATGTAAACTATGCGCCAGCACTTGAAGTCCATATCGGACACAATCCAAAAGGTTATACTTGTGTCGGTTATGGACTTGGGTATAGGTGTTAAATATATTTTATAAATTCTGAATTTATACATATTAGTTATATTGGATATAGACGTTTTGGGCTAGCCTGGGCCGCTGGATCTTCATAAAATCCAACGTGCATATTCTTCTCTTTTTTAGATTAACGTGGAATTTTTTAGGCCCTCTCGACGAACATGGTGGCTTCTTTTGCTTCAGCTTTATTAAGATAATAGATGCCACGCCACTGTAAGTAGCTGTTATTGTGCCATGACTAGCATCCTTCATACTTAGAGAACAATCAGTGAGCTAGGAGGACGCTCTGTTGAATGTTCGGTTCCCACACGTCAGTCTTTCCTCTGGTTTCTTCGGCACGTTTGAGATAAGATGGATGGACTTCTAGTTCTTCCCTACATTAACGACAACATATTCATCAGCACGATCTTTACGAGAAGTGAAGGAGGAGATGACCCATTTTCTTTTGGGATGAAAGGATGAATTCCACATATCACATTATCTCTCGTGGAATCCCTATGTTTGAGAACATAGCAACATTTGGGTTTGTCCTAATATATCAAACATTTGTACTTTGACTATGGGTTGCTAAAAAGTAAAAAGTTATAATTCTTAGCATAAAAATGATATTAGCATATTTAAAACATAAAAATAATTAACCTTTTCTATTTAAAGAAAATATTTCTAGAGCTATATTGCTCAAAGTTAAAAATATTTGACTCGAACTATTGTTTCTGCAGTTCTTAAAACCATATTATTTCGTAAAAGCTGAAATAGTATTCAGAGATCTCTTTTGTAATTCCCCTGTCTCCCTTGGCTTTAGCCTCCCATGGCCGAGACAACCAGAATAGGTTCCTGACAGTTTCCTACCAGCAGAGAATCAGGAAGTTCACACGCCGGTTCAACATATCGATAGATCGAACTGCCCTGCAGCTCAGGCCACAGGAGAACGATGGTGCCACCAGTGAGGTGACACAGTTTCTTGCATCATTTCCTCCAAATTACCTGCATGATGTATTGATGTGTCAAATAACTATCAGTTATTTTACAGGAAATCGTGGACATTACTCGGTGGTTTGAGGAAATCTCTACAGATCGAAACTCCCCACAGCTCAACCCACCAGAGGATGAGGATGGTGACATCAGTGAGGTGACTTCATCAATTGCCTGCTGCATTTTCTTCAAATTATTTGCAAGCTGGCAAATGACAATCAATCAATATGCAGCGAATCGAGGATATCAGATGCCAGTTTGAGGAGATCTCTAGAGATCGTGCCGCGTTGCAACTCAGACCAGAGGATGGCGAAAGAATCACTGGGAGTGGCTCCCATTGGGAACCAAGAGCAACTAGCCACCTTCTGGATAAATCTGGTGTTTTTGGTAGGACGATGGAGAAAGACAGAATTATAAAGTCCGTGATATGTTGCAGTCAGTGCCCAGGAATTAATGTTTTGCCAATTGTTGGAATGGGGGGCATTGGCAAGACCACACTGGCGCAGATGGTTTATAACGACCATAGAGTCCAAGAAAGTTATGATCATTTGGGTTGGATTCATGTCTCCCAAACATTTGATTTACGCAGATTGGTGATTGCGGTCACCGAGTCCTTGACAAGGCAACCATGTATATACAATCAATTAAGCACTATTCATGATCTTCTGAAAGAAAATGTTTCCGAAAAGGGTGTTTTCCTTGTTCTGGATGATCTATGGAATATACAGCAATGTCGCTGGCAAGATTTTCTATGTCCTCTCAAGTTTGCTCAGACTGTGACTATCCTAGTGACTACTAGGAGTAAAGAGGTAGCACATCTTGTCCAAACAGTTCCTCACTTTGTCCTTGGCTCGTTACCTGAAGGTCACTGCTGGCAGTTGTTCCAAAGCTATGCTTTTGGCGGTAGAAGCATTGATAAAGCGTCCAGTTTGGTACAAGTTGGAAAGAAAGTTATGCAAAAGTGTGGTGGTTTACCATTGGCAGTTAAGTCTATAGGTTGCCTGTTACGGTCCAAGATGGATATGCAGACTTGGACTGAAATATCGAAAAGTGAGTTTTGGGAACATTCAGATGATAATGAAGCGATCTTCTCTGCTCTTAGATTGAGTTTTTATCGACTACCAGCAAGGCTCAAACCTTGCTTCTTGCTATGCGCTTTATATCCCAAAGGTGAACCTTTTACTAAGGAAGATATGATTCACTTGTGGATTGCCCATGGTTATATCCAGACTACTGGATCCAAAACACTAGAGAAGGTTGCTGATGAGTACTTTGATGAGTTGAATGAAAGATCCCTGATCGAAACAGATTCAGTCCGTTTGGACACTCGTAAGGGTTACAAGTACTTGAAAAAATCACGTGCACGATCACCAGTTGAAATTTCTATTGGTGACGAGATCTCTAACAGTAGCAACGACTTTTATGAGCTGCACATAAGATCATTGGTTGGATCTTTTCACCAAGGGACGGCCGAGTCTTTCTTGTTATTTCAAAGGTTTAGATTGCATGACATGATTTGGGACCTTGCAAAATCCTTGTCCAGTTGCACGCTTTCTGCAATAGCAGTTGATGAAGGTAGCCTTTACGTGCAAAATGAAGTTCGTCACTTATTTTTCTGGTTAGGCAGGGGCAGATCCAGACATAATACTCTGCAGGACCGCCCTGAACTCACGCCCATTTCTAGGCGCCAGCTCATTTACAATAGAATAAACAACGCTTCTGGGACTGATATGGAATCATTGGGGTCATCGCCTCAATTCGGTCACTGGTCTGAGTCGCTTTATCCTATGGAGCGTCGTGTGAATTCAGTAAGAAGTCTGACATGTTTGCCAACACATAAGCATGAACACATTCTTGCTATGAGAAATCGAGCTTCCCAGTTGGTCAAAATGAATTATTTACGTACCTTAGTTTTAAAAGAATGCACATTTATTGTATTGGCATATATGAATTCACGTACCTGAGGGCTCTTGTACTGGATTCATGTAAAGATAGTGGCTGCATATCTGCTACCCGGTATTTGAAGCTTTTACGCTATCTCCATGTAAGCAATTGTGATTCAATGGTTGGGAAAAATCTGGAACAGTTGACAGAGTCAATATGCCATCTTTACAGCCTTGAGAAGTTGATCGTTTCCACTTGTTTGAAAGAGTTTTCCATGAAGTCTTGCAATCTTTTTAGTTTAAGATATCTTCAACTCTCTGTCCAATTCAATGATTGGTCCCTGCATCCATTTTGTCAGTTTTATAACTTGGACACACTTTGCTTGCAGAACTGCAATGGCACTGCACAGCTCCCAATATGCATAGGAAACCTCATGAACCTTAGACGTCTTCAGCTTGTTCAAATTTCAAGGATCAAGAAGTTGAATCATTATTGTTTCAAATGTCATAGTGATAACAACAAATGCGAGCTTAAAAAGGTAATATTTCCTGCCTTGGAGGAGTTAGAATTGGATGGTTTGGGCGATCTGCAGGAGTGGTGCAAATTACAGGATTCGGATTACCCAAAGTTGCAGAAGGTCACTATAAGAAACTGCTACAACCTTAGAAGAATCCCTTATTTTAGTTCTGTCAGAAATCTAATAGTAACAAACTCAGCTCTCACTGATCTCCAGCTTTCGGTTTATAACGAACCGTCGCAGCTGCACTTTCTTGATATCAAAGATTGCCAGGACCTTAAATCCTTGATGGGGTTGAAAAAGCTTTGTTCACTAGGGAGCTTATACATTGCCCGCTGTCCAAAACTCATTGTGTTTCGTACAGAGAAGCTTCCCTTTAGGCCTCAGCATGCATTGATTAACGATTGCCCTGGATTGATGGAGTGGTGTGATGAACAAGAGCTATGCTATCAGGTTAGCTTCTTCTTGATAGCTTCTTCTTGATTTTTTAATATTAGTCCAAGAAACTGTGCTCCTGCACTTGTTAGCAATTTTAAGGGACATAAGTAGTATGAGCTCTTTTACTGTGCTTCATACCACTACTCGGTAGTATAGAGTGTAGAGAATGGGTAACTTAGTAATTAGCACATAATCTAACTAAAGGGACCAATTCTTCCGATTGCCTCCTGGCCACACACCACCGCTCCCCTTTCGATTTTTCCTGAGCATAATCATGGCTGCTGCTGCCTCCTCTTCATCGTGGCCACACTCCTCCGCCTCCTCCTCGCTATGGGCTATACTAGTGATACTTCCTATGATACCTCTATACCACTATACCACTACATATTCTACATATACTATAGATAGTACAAGTAAAGTTTCCAGTTATATATAATTAATCTGGACCGTCCTATATTTTCATACTAGTACTTTTCGAACACCAGTATAGATTAGTACGAAGCACCGTAAAAAAGCTCAAACATTTTGCCTCCATGTGATAAGTTTATATCCTGACGCTTGCTGTACCTCTTATTCATTTGGACTGTTTATGAGAATATAGATTATAGGTTCTAGACTGCACTTTTAACTACTACATTGCTATAAATAGATGTTTCAGACTGCACTGCAGTACCCAAGATGTTGAATTCCTCTGTCAAAAACTATTAGACTTTCCCTATATTTTAAAAAAGAATTGTAGTGTTTAACTAAACTATAAATGTAGATATGCTATAATGCTCGAGTCAGAATAAAATAGATTTATCTAAGTAACAACTTACATAATTTAGTGTGATCTTCATAATTAAAATACACGTGTTAGTGCTAGTCTTCCAGATAGATCAGTAATGTTATTTCCCTTTATATATATGTGTTATAGTTACCATGTTGCTTTGTTACTAATTCATCAGAAAATGCTGAATATTAGCGATTTACAACCAACCACCTCATTGTTTCTGGCCTTTTAACAGGTCCCTAAAATGGTGAAGATTTCAGAGATAAAAAGGGCAAAGGATTATGGCATTGCTTATTATTTCCAATCGTGTGAACAAATCTGTCTCGATATTAACCCTGAGCAGGGACCAGCTGAGTTGATTTTGTCACCAGATAATTGGTTGCCATGTGAATTACGACTCTTAAAGATCGGTTTTGAAAGTCCCAATGATGTTCCATCATTCTATCGAGAATTTTCTACACTTGGCAAGCTGGAGATCAGAGGATGCCCGAAGCTTGAAGCACTGATAGATTTGGAAGAACTGAAAGTCCACAGTTTGATTATAGCGGACTGCCCTTTACTTTATATACTTCCTGAAATGAAGTTTCCGCTGCTCTTAACATCTTTAGTAGTTGAAGGGTGCCATAAACTTCTATCTTTTTACTTAAATACATCTGATCGTTCTATGTTATTGTTGACTGAACTTGAGGTATGTGATTGCCAAGGACTCATTCACATTGGAGGCCTGGGGTATTTGAGAAAACTAGAAAGTTTGGTAATACTTCATTGCCGCCTTTTGGAGCTCCGGGAAATGTTGCCAGTCGTTCCAGAGTCAGTTACTATTTTTCTCTGCCCAAAACTGAAAAAATGGTGTGAAATCCAAAGTATTGAATATCTGGTAAGCTTCTTCTGCATTAGTGCTATCTGCTATCACCCTTTTGTTGCTTCTTCTTTTTTTCATTTTTTTTTCATTATTTGACGTGTTGTTTATGTTGCATTCAGGAAAGTCTGCCTGATCTGCCGCACGAAATAAATGTTTGATCACGTTGGGACACCACGATCAGGCTGCCGAAATCATCTGGACAAGTACTTGTTTGTTAGGGATGATGATAACCCCATGAGGCATTATTTTAGAAAGTGCGCATCAGCTGCTTTTGGGTTTGTTCTGTGGAGGAACTTCCCTGTCGAAGATAGGATGACCAGATGCTCAATTTCAGACGGAAGAACTGCATCTCGATTGAAACAAATGGGTGACTGATGGCACAGTCTTTCTTTAGTGCAATATTGGAATTGAGGATTGCAAAAAAGAAACAACTGTTTGAGCCATCGAGACCTTTATATTGTTGTCTTACTGCAGAGCAAACATTTAAAGCATGTGTTGTCGCTGTTGATTTTTATTTTGTGCAGCTTTCTCTGATCGCTGATTTCAAATTTAAGACAATATATTGTTTCCGCCTGCGTGTTCTTGAAAGTCCGTAACTTTTTGGGTTTGTTCAGTGTGGAATGTTGCACAATCAAGAGCTGAATCGTTATGGCACGTTTTGGGTGCAAAATCCTTGACGATAATAGCTAGCTTGATAGGACGAATGGGTCTGGTTGCTTTCTTCTGCTTCTCACGAACGAATTCAGCCCTAAACAGATCAGCCACACCTCGATTCCATCTTTTTTCCTCCGTTCCCTCGCTCACGGCCCAGTGGCGAAATGGCCCAACCTTTCCACTACTTAGCCCAATCTCTTTACCACTGGCTGCTCAGTGCTGACCAATTTGCCGTAACCCAGATCGAGGGCACGTACTGCAGCACTGGGCTGCTTGCCACACGTCCATCCGTGCAGCTTCCTACGCCGCATGACAGGCCGGACAGCAGCTGGGGGGCACGAGCACAGCGGCGGCCGCCGGTCGGCCAGCCCTGTCGGCGCTCGCCGCCCGCACTGCCCTTCTCCACCTCTCCGGCACAGCGGCAAGTCAGCAATTCATTAAATTTGCAGAAGGCCAACAACTGAGCTGTGAATTGGACAATTGGTAAGTTAATTTTGCTCGACTGGCATCCTACGACAACATGAATCTGTAATTTTGTCCTCCCTTCAGTTCACAATATACAGCGTCGCAAACTTAATTTAGCAGTTATAAGTGTATTGCAATGGTTCTAGCAACAAGATATGGAATATCAGTATATGGCTTTGCTGCTGACGTGGATGATTGCGTCGAGGAGGGGTACGCCGGTGACCTGCATAATGCTAGCACCGAGGAGCCTCCATAGTGGGCAGCGCGGCTGGTCGCAACTTGTCAGTGAGGTCGAAGGCCAGAAGGGAGCAGTTGGTGCTGAGCTAAACTGGTATGGTGGTGGTGAAAGGTCTAAGGGCCAGGCTAAAACACGATATATTTTTGAACTAAAATTAATGAGTGTAGGAGGCATAAAACATGCATGATCCATTACCACGCTAGATACGGTATACTATGTTGCCTCATCTAGGCAGCCGGATAGCCTGATCAGAGCCGGTGCTGCCGTGGCCAAGGAGAGGTCCAGAGGTGTACAGCGCCAGCACGCTGCTAGGCCAGTAGAACCAGCACCTTCCACTAAAAGATTTGGAACTTCTACCTAGAGTTCTAACAAAGTGGCCGACGGGGCCTGGTCATTTCACTGCACTAACCAACATGTCATCCGTTGTTCTTGGTCGGTAAATACTGGTCCTGGATTTTGCGCTGGCTCTCGGCAAATCCACATAAAAGATCTAATCACTTTCGGCCATTAGGCCCGAAATTGTTGCGATTCTAGTAGTTTTCTATATAGTTATTTACATCTTATTTGTTAATATTATTAGTGATAAAACATAGTGAGAGGGAATGAATAAGATTCAAATAATGCTTATCGTTTCAGAAAAAAATGGTCTAATTTGAGATTTTCATTTTAAATCAATTAGAACCAGCACCTTCCACTACAAGATTTGGAACTTTTTCACTACGGAAAAACCTGTGGATGCCGAGTGTCAAATCTTTGCCGAGTGTCTTTTTTCGGACACTCGGCAAACAAGCCCTTTGCCGAGTTTAAAAAAAAGACACTCGGCAAAGGTTTTGACACTCAGCAAATAAGCGCTTTGCCGAGTGTCACCAAAATACACTCGGCAAAGATGGATGTTTGTCGAGTGTTACCAAAATACACTAGGCAAAGATGGATGTTTGCCGAGTGTATTTTTTGACACTCGGCAAAGAGCTTCTTTGCCGAGCGTTTTTCGTTGACACTCGGCAAAGATGAAAGGTTTTTAAATTCTAAAAAAGCAAATGAAGTCTAAAAATCATGAGATTTGGCATGATGTGATGGTATCACACATGGAGGATGTGGTAAAATATTGAGAAGATTTCACACATTTTGTCACAACAATGTTTACAAAATTGAAATATCTCACAAGAAGTATATGTGTTATTCTATGTGAGAGTGTTAGTGAATGTATTTTTTGAATACAAACTTTTTAATATGATCTCATATGAAAAAAGCTTTATATCAAAGTTGTACAACTCGATGAAATATAAAACTTTGTAGTTTACAACTTTTATATTTGAGACTGTTTAATATTTTAAAATATCATTAAAGTTATCTAATTTGAAATCATAAATTTTAAAACATTCAAATGACCTCGGATTAATGACCTCAGATTTAACTAAGTTCTATACCAAAGTTGTACAACTCAATGAAATATAAAACTTTGTAGTTGAAAACTTTTTTATTTGAGATTGTTTAGTACTTCAAAAATACATTATAAACTATCTGATTTCAAGTTTTAAAATTAAATAATTTTAAATTACTTCGGATATAAATAAGTTCTATACCAAAATTTAGATCACTACAAGATATAAACTTTTGTAGTTAACACTTGTTCATTTGAATTCATTTAGATACCTAAAAATAAATTAAAAGTGTGTCAAACAAACACACTTCAACACCTCATCAATCCAAACCATTCAAATGGACCTCTCCCTTGGTCCAAATCCTAACTCATGGATCCCTCCCCCCTCCCCCTCTCCCATCGGATAAGACTGCTCCTTCTCTCCTCTCTCTCTCACCGTCATCTCCTTCTCTCCCTCCCCTCTCTCTGACGACGGATGGCGGCGGCGGTGGCAGCACCGGCGGCCGGAGCACGGCGGCGGCTCGGCCTGGCCTGGCCTCGGTTGCCGGCACGCGGAGGCGGCACGGCCTGGCCCGGCGGCCGGCGCGCTGAGGCGGCTCGGCCTGGCCTGGCCCTAGCGGCCGGAGCGCGGAGGCGGCGCGGCCTGGCCCCGGCGGCCGGCGCAAGCTCCCGGCTGCGGAGCTCACCTACCCGGGCCGCCGGCGGTGCCTCGGGGAACCTGCGGCCTCGGGCGGCCGACAGCGCAGCCTCGGGCGACCGGTGGCCTCGGCGGCCGGCGGCGCTGCCTCGACGACCCCAGCGGCCGTGCGGACAGAGGCTGCTGGGGCGTGGCGTCCCCGTCGACGGCGGCGGCTGAGCCCCGTCGGCGGCGGCGCTTGGGCTGCGGCTGCCGGCGACGGGCTGCCGGCTTTTTCTTCTTTTCCAAAAAATCTTCGCCGAGTGTCACCTGAAACACACGGCGAACCCTTTGTCGAGTGCCCGAAGGACACTCGACAAAGGGCCTCTTTACCGAGTATGCAGTTGTCGAGTGCTCTTCGCCGAGTGTTACACTTGACAAACTCTTCGCCGAGTGTTTTTGGCTGTTTGCCGAGTGTCTAGGACACTCGGCAAACTCCAGGGTTCCGTAGTGGTTCTAACAAAGCGGCCGACAGGGCCCAGTCATTTCACTGCACTAACCAACATGTGATCCGCTGTTCTTGGTCGGTAAATAGTGGTCCTGGATTTTGCGCTGGCTCTCGGCAAATCCACATAAAAGAGCTAATCACCTTCGGCCATTAGTCCCGAAATAATACTGAAAGATGCTTCCCCGTCGGCCATTAGGCCCGAAATTGTTGTGATTCTAGTAGTTTTCTATATAGTTATTGACATCTTATTTGTTACTATTACTAGTGATAAAACATAGTGAGCGGGAATGAATAAGATTCAAATTAATAATGCTTATTTTTCAGAAAAAATTGGTCTAATTTGAGATTTTTTAGATTTTAAATGAATTAGTTATGTTTTTTATTATACTAAAGGACAAAATTTTACATGGTTTTGATAGTTGGATGGCCTTTGCTATCCGGTTTATAGTTGTATAGGTGGAAATAATAGGACTTTAGGATCTTTTTCTTAAAAAAAGGGAGAAGATGTCAGGAACCTTCAACTGCACATTGTTGCCGCAAGACGATTTGGAAAGATATGATATCAACGGCAGTATCAAGGAGTCATCTTTGTCTTCTTGCAGACAGAAGCGTCGGGTCCCCCGTCAGGTCCCTGACCTAGCACGGCATTATTAGGTCCTAGCAAAGCTGCATTTTTAGCTGCATGCCGACGAGCTACGGCATGTGCTAACTGCATCATATGCTTATGGTTTTGGGTTTGACAATGGAACAGCCTAGCCATAGCCGCCGTAGGTCGTTGAGTCTTGATACACTGCAATTGCCCATGGTAGCGCTCGTGCTGGCCCGACTCCTATGGTCAGCGGCAGCTGAGGTCGAGACGCCTCCCATGGGGCTGCCGGGCTGCCCGACGACATGCGGCGACATCACCGTGCCGTACCCATTCGGCATCAGCCCCAGCTGCTTCCTCCCGGGCTTCAATCGATCTCACCTGCGACCGCACGCATGACCCGCCAAGGCTCCACTTTAGAAGCAGCGGCACCACCAGGTTCCAGTTCACTGGCATATACCTCAACAATAACGCCACTATGCGGCTCGTAAGCAGCGGCGCCATTATAAACAAGCCCTTCTTCCCGTCGGTCAGCGGCGTCCGGGGCACTTGGGCTCTCCCCGGCAACGGGGACGGGACTTTCGTCCTATCATACGAAAACGAAAACAATAGGTTTGTTGTTGTGGGGTGCGATGCCGAGGCTGAGCTGTACCCTGTCCAGTGGGGCAACGTCATTGCCAGCTGTAATCCCTCTTGTTCGTACCCACTCCACTGGGTACCGACCAAGGGGGAGGCTGCAAGGAGTGCGCCGGCAATGGCTGCTACCAGGCAAACATTTCTAGGTTCTCCCCGTCCTACATGGTCCGCTACAAGCTGCCACTCCCTGACCTATCCACAGTCCCCGTGGTGCTAGAGTGGGCGATGAATTCCACACAGCCTGTTTACCCAGGAATTTCTCCGGATTACACCTCAAGATGCCCCACGAACAGGGCGAGCAGCGCGTGCAAGTGCGGCAACAGCCTGTGTGTCGACGTGAACAGTGTTGTATGCAGTGGTTACACTACGGGAAAATTGGCCTTTAGTACCGGTCATAGGACCGCTTACTACCGGTCGCCGTGACCGGTACTAAAGGTCCGGTACTAACGTGTGCCGGTTAGTACCGGCTAGTATCACCCGAATTGGCCTTTAGTATTACCGGTCCACGAGGACCGCTTACTACCGGTCGCTGTGAACAGTTACTAACAGGTCCGGTACTACGATGCGCCGGTTAGTACCGGCTAGGTATCATCACCCGGACACAGCCCTGCACTGGGCCTGGCGGGCAGTTTAGTACCGGCTGTGAACATGTCTTTTCTATTCTTTTTGGTTTATGCGTATTTATACCGAATGCGACTATACGTACCTGTACTAATGCATTGCACGTATTTATATTACGACGATATCCCATTAATATTATATATATACACATACATACATCTATAGAGTTTACTACTAATACTGAAAAGATCCAATAAAATACATGCTTTATTCTGGATATTACAAATTACACTTGTATGCCAGCCTCGATATCAGCTGCTGCGACGCTTTCGTAGGGATCACCATAGAATTCTCCGTTTTTATCGACGACTTCATCGAGCAGGAATCTGCAGATAGATTCTTGAATTGCCCTGACCCGAGCTTCTTCGATGAGATCTTCTTTCATGGACCATTTCTGTAACATTTTTAAAAAATAATTTTAAAAAATTACATATAAATGTTAGAATGAAACAATAATAATTACTCTAAACATTTCCAGATATAAACGTAAGAATAAAACAATAATAAATTAAAATTAATTAGCAGAATTGATTGTGCTCACGTACCGCGAATGCTTCTGCCGACATTTGTCCTTTTTCACTTACAAAGTTATCGATCCACTCGCATACGTAGTAACCACACAAGTTGTTACCTTGTTCTTGTCTCATGCACTATAGGGAAATGAGTTATGGCATAGAATAATTAAATGTTTATTTCAAATGACAAAAGAGGTAAGAATCTATTCATACTGTTTGGTCACTCCTAAATCGAAGAGGGTCGAGTTTTATTTTTAAGTGTTTTTCGAAGAAGCGAGCCCACACTTTGTTGATCAGGTTGATGAGATTTTGGTACATGGATCTATCTTGCCTCAGCGAGTCATAGATCCAGACCGTGTGGGTTTCAATCTCAATAGCAAAGAGTATCCAGTGAAAGCTGTTCATATACATTCACAAAACCAACCAATTAATGTTGATTATAATAGTTACTAATTAGCATTATTCTGATGGTATTGAAAAAGTGACGAAAGACTCACTGATGATTGTATGGCAACAGAATGAATGGACACATGATTTGCTTACGCAAGCCTCTATATATAATGTCGACCACTTGATAAGAACGTTATGCGACGGTTTCCTCGTGTATAGCATCGGGGTCCAGGAAACCGATGTTATGGAAGTTTCTTTGGAGGGCACTTACATGCACCATACACTCATGAGGCACTTGTGAAGGGCATCTTGATGGTATAAATCATAAAGTGCCTCAAACTCGACCCATACCTGGCCATTTCCCTGCCAAAAATGATCTGATCGTCTCTTATCCGAGCTGGGAACGCCAAGATACCGTTTTTAGAATGGATCATATACCACTTGTGCAATGCGGCTATTCTCGTTTGTAGATACGGTAATAACTCTGGCCATATGAGAGACTCACCTAGTACAAACTTCTTTTGACCTTCTTTTTTCTGGTAGGGCATTCCCTAACAACTGAGCCTTTGTCAAATCCGTTAGAATTATCATCCCAGCCATGGTCATCGGATCTGTTGATTCATTTGGACGTTCCTCGTTCCGCACTACCAACGGAGCGATCGATTGTTGTGATTGTTCTCCGAGCTAGGGAATCGGTTTTTCATTTCTTTTTAGGTTCTTGGGGTTGGCGTGGAACTTTCTGATCTGCCGATCATAATCCGATTCTTTCTGTTTCTCCCTTGGCGTGGTCGTCTCTTTCATGAAGTGTGCTTTCCCAACTGGATCTATTTCTAGCTTCTTTTTCAAAGCCATCCTCTTCTCCTTCTGTGCATCGAAGAAGGCTCGAACTGGGTCCACTTCCTCTTCCACGTCCACAACCTTCTCTTTCTTCTTGCTCTGCCGCTTAGAAGGTGGCTGGCCCGAAGGTATCGTGTGTGCCTTCCTCTCTCGCTGTTCTACGGCTTGTGATGGCGGGGTTGGCTTGCTGTGCGCTGCTGGTGATGGCGGGGCTGGGTCGCTGTGTGCTGCTGGTGATGGCGGGGCTGGGTCGTTATGTGCTGCTGGTGACGGCGGATCCATGCTGGGGTCCCGTGCAGCCGGTGGAGAAGGTGGACCACCGCTTTGATTCCTGTCAGCTGGCGTTGGTGATCTTTGTCTGGAGCTCTGAGCGGAACTTGTGGCGCCTTCCACCAATCTTATTTCACGTTTTGGCCACGCGACCCATGTGCTTACGACATGTTGCAGCTCTGTTTCTTCTGGACCTAAAGGGATTGTGAGCTCCACATCATCCCAGCCATCTTTCAACCGATCAATCTGGACTTTGGCGTATCCTTCAGGAATCGGCCGGCAATGCAATATCTCCCCTTGTACAGGTAGTTCCGCTAAACCCTCAGCACAAACTTTGAGCATTTTCCCAACAGGATACAGAAGCTCACATTTGGTACTCACCGTGATGGAATCAACGGGCAATGAGACCTGTGGAAGGTGGAACTTTCCGGCCAAACAGAGAGAAAGACGAGCTGACTTACGCTCTTGAAAATCCAGAACACACTTGACGGACCCGAGGCATGGGCATAGTTCCATGGAAACATGGCTTTGCTGAAGATCTTGAATCGTACCGAAGCATATTCCGAAGCAAGGCAGCGGCGGCAGAGAATTTCCGTGCTCTAGAAGAGCGGATAGCTTCTCTTGAGGCAGTAGTAAGCCAACGCTCGGTACAACCAGCTCCCAACTAGGACATCAGTCCCGCCTCCTCTGTGTCACCGACACTGCTACGACGCTGGGAGGCGGGACTGATGTCCTAGTTGGGAGCTGGTTGTACCGAGCGTTGGCTTACTACTGCCTCAAGAGAAGCTATCCGCTCTTCTAGAGCACGGAAATTCTCTGCCGCCGCTGCCTTGCTTCGGAATATGCTTCGGTACGATTCAAGATCTTCAGCAAAGCCATGTTTCCATGGAACTACGCCCATGCCTCGGGTCCGTCGAGTGTGTTTTGGATTTCCAAGAGTGTAAGTCAGCTCGTATTTCTCTCTGTTTGGCCGGAAAGTTCCATCTTCCACATGCCTCATTGCCTCTTGGAGTCTTTGGGTAGCCTCTCGTAGTGCATCGCTAGTCAGAAACAACCCAGTATCCGGGTCAAGTGTGCCTCCATGAGCATAGAAGTAATACCTTGCTCGTTTTGGCCAACACAAGGTCTGCGGTACGATCTCTTTTTCAATTAGACGTGCCTCCATCCTTTCCCATTTCGGAATCGCAACCGCATAACTGCCAGGCCCTAGATTATGGTTGCTTGTCCTTTTTCTTGAATTTTTTTGGCTTGTTGTGATCGTGCCTCGCTGTCTGCCGACGTCTTATTCTGCACGAATTCATTCCACCAGAGTCGTTGCTTCTTGTAATGTTTCTCGAAATCTGGAGTAAGATCCTTTTTGACAAACTCTCGAACCAACTTCTTCTTGAAGGTCTGGAATTGAATAGCCATCTTCTGAAAAGCCCATTTCATAACTTTATCTTCTTTTCCCTCCGGAAAGAAGAAATGATCCTTTATCTCTTTCCATAACATAGCTATCTCCGAAAGTCGAACAATATCTTCTTCATTGTCACTTGATTTCGTTCTCTTCCATAGCCTGTACTTTATGGGCACGTTTTCCCTCACAAGAGCGCCCACTTGATTTACAAACATTGTCTTGACGCCAAGAGGGTGTGTCGGCTCGCCGTTATCAGCCACTGCCGTGATGGTCGTATGACCTTCCATCTTGCTCTTAGATCCACGTTTCCGTTTTTTCTTCATCGATTCTGCTGTCTGCAAAAATATATATCAACTAATTAATACATGTAAAAATAATATTTAATGTATGTACATAGATAGAATCAAATTTGTATTACCGCGACTTCCTCAGCATTTTCTTGATTTTCCTCCTCATCACTACCTTGCTCATGATTACTATCTTCCTCCTGATTACTATCTCCCTCCACATCAGAATTCAAGTTCAAATACTACCTGCCATCGTCCTCAGGTCCTTCTTCATTCTCAACGGGAGGTACGTACGAGCCACCGCCACCACGAATGATCTCATGCATGTAGTCTTCGTTATTATTGAAAGGATCCATTTTCACTGACAATAAAAAATTAAGTCTCAAACATTGTCTAGTATTTTCCATTAATTTTAAGTGCTGACGTCAGAGCTGGGCACATTACATGTCCAAACATTGTGTAGTATTTTCTACTAATTTTCTAGCATTTCCTACAATTTTCTAGCATTTTTCACTACTTTTCTAATATTTTCTATATTAATTACATGAAAAGAAAAATTAAAAAAAAAGCTCTGACATCAGTACTGTCAAGTGCTGACGTCAGCGCTGGGCACGTTACATGTCCAAACGTTGTCTAGTATTTTCTACTAATTTTCTAGCATTTCCTACAATTTTCTAGCATTTTTCACTACTTTTCTAATATTTTCTATATTAATTACATGAAAAGAAAAATTAAAAAAGCGCTGACATCAGCACTGACGTCAGCACTGGGCACGTTACATGTCCAAACGTTGTCTAGTATTTTCTAGCATTTCCTACAATTTTCTAGCATTTTTCACTACTTTTCTAATATTTACTATATTAATTACATGAAAAGAAAAATTAAAAAAAGCGCTGACGTCAGCACTATGAACTGCTGACGTCAGCGCTGGGCACGTACGTGTCAAACGTTGTCTAGTATTTTGTACTAATTTTCTAGCATTTCCTACTATTTTCTAGCATTTTCTACTATTTTCTAGGATTTTTCACTAATATACTAATATTTACTCTTATTTTCTAGCATTTTCCACATTTTTTTCTAATATTTACTTCTATTTTCTACTTATTTTTTACATTTTTCGTTAATATACTACTATTTTTATACTAAAGAAAATTTTTAAAAAAGCGTTGATGTCACCACTATGGAGTGCTGACGTCAGCGCTGGACAGTACCGACCGAGAGCGCTTCTTGCGCGGAGGGCCGGCGCCGGCGTGGGGGAGGGGCGGCGTCGGCACGGGGGATGGCGGCGACGCGGATGGACGCGCGGCGTCGGGGCGGGGACGAGGAACGATCGAGGAGGGGCGGGCGCGGTCGGGGACGAGCGGCGCTGGGTGAGGTCGAGGACGCTCGGGGAGGGGCGGCGCGACCGGGGTCGGCACCCACAGGCGGTGCGTCGCGCGCGGCGGCGACCGGCCGGAGAGAGGCCGCGGCGATCGGTGGGGACGCGGGCGAGGGGGCGGGGATCGGGCGGAGGGGCGTCCGGGACGTGGGGGACGCGGGCGCCGGCAGCGGGGACGACGACGAAAGGCGGGGCAGCGGAGGCAGCGCGAGGGAGAGGAAGGGGCGCCGCCGGCGGCGGGGAGATCGCGGAGATGGACGTGATTTTCGCTAAGTGTTGGCCGGAGAAGAAGAAAGGGGGTTTTATACAGGGAGGCAGGTTAGTACCGGCTGGAGAGGCCAGCCGGTACTAACGTGCACAACTTAGTACCGGCTGGCCTCTCCAGCCGGTTCTAACCTGCCACGTAGCGCGGGAAATGAAAATGGGGAGGCAGGTTAGTACCGGCTAGTAATATAGCCCGGTACTAACATGTCACGCCCATTTTCTTTTCTATTTTTTGTTTCTTTTTATAAATTTATTTTTTTACTTATTATATGCCACATAATTAGCACAATAAAGCAAAAATTAGAGGATTAAATTTGTTAGCATATTGTTAATTATATACACACAACAAAAATATTAATTAGCACAATAAGTACCTTTAGCAATTAGTAGCAATTATGTCTACCTAATAGGGTATATATGTGGTTATATTTGTGTTATTCGTAATAAATCGAAAACATCTGATTTTCAACCATGCAAAAATACTCAACACAATTATCAGTAATATTCTATACAATGATTTCATCAATTTAAAGAAAACTTGGTTAGTTGTTTCTAATTTACTGTTTCAACGATCCTAGTAATTCGAAATTAATGGAAGTAAAAAATATTTCTACCATGCAAAAATATAATATTGTATTTTGATGATATTGTGTCCCAATTGCACGAACCGTATCAAGAATTGAGACAAATATGGCATAGTTCTTACATTATTAGATAACTTAAAACTACTCATCATTATCTATTACTGTCGGTGTTCTACCGTCAATCCTACCGAGGGGTATCCCGAGGTAGTAGAGTTTCAGGTGGGTTTCACCGAGATCAGGAACGCAAAGGCTAAGAGACTCAGGATTTAGACAGGTTCGGGCCGCTTCGAAGGCGTAATACCCTACGTCCTGTGTGGTGATTGGTATTGATGAGATCGTGTGTTTTGGAGAGGGTCCCTGCCCAGCCTTATATACACAGCGGGCAGGGTTACAAGGTCGGTTTCGAGTAGAATCCTAACCAATTACTACTCGGAGAGTGCTTTACAAGGCAATCCGAGTAGTTTACAAGTCATACGACTAGTTTCCATATCGAGAAGAGTCCTTGCAGTACTCTACTCGTGTTCTTCACGCCTGGTACGACTCTGTCTGGAGACAATCCATGTGTCCCTGTGGGCCCATGGTCGTACCTCCAACAAGCCTCCAAGCGCTTCATCGTCGAGTATCATCAACCGAGTGCTTGCCAAGCCAATCGAGTGCTTTTTCGAGTTCTTCGAGTGCTTGATCAGTCTTGGACAGGTCTTGGTTGTCACGAGGCCATGAGGTGCTTAAGCCCCGTTTATCTTGATCAAATCAGTAGTCTTCAAAATATTATATGGTGCGCGATAAAAATCGCACTCCATATGGAGTAGCCCCCGAGCCTTAAGTTGAATCGAAGAATCAGGTTGAGGGTCCACAGAATCTTGAATCTTCATCTTGGTCTTGAAATGTGCAATTTGAAAAATTGCACTTGATATCAAGTAGCCCCCGAGCCTTGGGTTGAATCAAAGAATCAAGCCGAGGGTCTTGATTTAAGTCTTCAGTCTTCAGAAAAAATGAAATCAGCAGTCGCTGTATATCGCCTATCAGCCCCCAAGCCTTGAAACGATTCAGAATGATCAATTCAAGGGTTCAGCGAGCGTAATGTTCATCGAATCATCTTGGAGATCATCATCCGAGTGGTAATTTGCGCCCAGAAATAATGGTCACATCAAATCTTCTTGAAGATCATGATCCGAGTGGTTTTCTTGTACCCAGCCCCCGAGCATAGGAGCCAGCGGAGATGCATCGAGTAATATGTAGTCGAAATAGCCACCATCAATAGAGTAGCGAAACAGAGGAGGTCGTGGTTGACTTGTCACGCCGCGATCTCCCCAGAAACAGGAGTCAGGTGCCAATGTAGTCGAGGCCCCGTCATTGGTACTTGGCGACTCAAATATGCTAGAGAAAGACAACTAGGTAAGCTTGATGGCGAACCGAGTTGTAATTTTAGCGTCAGCCCCCGAGCCTGAAAGCCGGTGAAGATGTGATAGCACGCTGTGCGGCCCAGAGAGTTGTCATCCAAACAAAGTAGTCGGCACTTGGCCAATCTTGTTAGAACAAGATATAGAATTTAATAAAAATAATTGAAACAAGTAACTTAGCTTGTTTGATGTCGTTTGTCGATGAAGCAGACTAGTCAAAGTTGATTCCGACTAGTTTGAGTTCATCACGAGCATATTGGCGATGCGGCAGTACCGCGGCATAAGCTGAAGTCGAGCTTTGGCTTGATAACTTGCAACGGGTTGAGGCGACCACCACATTGATGAATTCCATTGATCATGATGCGCCCGAAGAGTCATCCAAACCACTCTTGCAGTGTATTCAGGAAGCCCCCGGCAAGTTGTACTAATTTTGCGAGTTATACTTCAAAGCACTTGATGACTGGTACTTGAAGATCACTACTCATATTGTGGAGTAGACTCTAGAGTACTTTCAAATAAGTACTCAGAAATTTAAAATCACTACTCTTTTTGTGGAGTAGACTCTAGAGTACTTTCAAATAAGTACTCAGAGATTTGAAATTACTACTCATCTTGTGGAGTAGACTCTGGAGTACTTTCAAATAAGTACTCAGAGATTTTGAAATTACTACTCGTCTTGTGGAGTAGACTCTGTAGTACTTTCAAATAAGTACTCAGAGATTTTGAAATTACTACTCGTCTTGTGGAGTAGACTCTGTAGTACTTTTAAATAAGTACTCAGAGATTTGAAATTACTACTCGTCTTGCCGAGTAGACTCTGTAGTACTTTCAAATAAGTACTCAAAGATTTGAAATTACTACTCGTCTTGCCGAGTAGACTCTGTAGTACTTTCAAATAAGTACTCAAAGATTTGAAATTACCACTTGTGGGTAGTTGCTTTATAAGGCTAGCTGGCCTCTACAGGTGTTCATCTTGGTCTTAGTTACATCTAAGTACTCAGGGATCCTGGAAAGTAGTCATGTGATCTACTCTTCGGATTTTGACCGATGTATACTTTGTTGAATCAACAAGTATCAAAGGGAACTCCAGAACTTCTGCACGAGTGTAGTTGATGCACATGCGCCACTCGTTGTTGTTCTTCTTTCTCACCAAGACTGGATTTGACAACCAGTCGGGTGGAAGACTTCCTTGATGAATCCTGCGGCGAGTAGTTTCGCCAGCTCCTTCTTGATCGCCTCTCGCTTGTCGGTTGCGATCCGTCGCAACCGTTGCCTCCTGGGTGTAGCTTTGGGATCGATGTTAAGGCTGTGCTCGATCAGGTTCCTTGGCACTCCTGGCATATCTGCAGGTTTCCACGCAAAGATGTCGCGGTTGGCTTGCAGAATCCTGACGAGCTCGCCTTCCTATTTCGGGGTTAAGCCGGCCCCGATCTTGGTGGTCTTCGACTGGTCTCCTTCCAATAGTGGTGCGTCCTTGGTCGCCACGTCTTCAGGGACAGCCGCCTTGTGTGGTCCAGGCTCCTTGCTGGGGACCTCGTACTCTGACTGCTTCAGCTTCTGAGCTGCTGCGAAGATCTAGGCCATGGCGTTGGGTACCTGAGTGGTAGCCGCAAACTCCACAGCCTCTCTGTCGCAATTGTATGATAGTCGCAAGTCGCCGCGGATAGAGATGACGCCTTTGGGTCCTGGCATCTTGAGGACGAGGTAGACATAGTGTGGTATGGCCATACTTGGCCAAAGCCGGACGTCCGAGGATCGCTTGATATGAAGTCTCGAAGTCCGCCACCTCGAACTTGATGTATTCCGTCCTGTAGTTCTCCTGCGTGCCGAATGTGACTTGGCCGAGGGGAAGACTGCCATTACTAGGGACAATGCCATAGAATGGGGAATCGGTGGGAGTCAACATTTTTTCAATGTCGAGTACCATCCTCTTCAGGGTGCCAGAGAATAGCACGTTCAGCCCCGCCCCACCGTCGATGAGCACCTTGGTGAGTTGTGATCCTGCCACCGTGGGGTCCAGGACGAGTGGCAATTGCCCTGATTCGTCGTAGCTGTTCCACTGATCTGCCCTGGAAAAGGTGATTGGAACCTCTGAGTACTTTAGGTATCTTGGGACGGCTGGCTCAATTGCCATTATGTGCCGTAGAGCGAGCTTATGCTTCCTCCGAGTGGGGAAACTATAGTCGCCACCCATGATGACCATGAGTACGTTCTTGGGCTTTTGGAACTTGGGCGTCTGGTCCTCGTCGTCGTCTTCTTCTTCGTCGTCGGCCCTGTCCTTGTTCTTGACTTTAGGATCGAGTGGTTCCCTTGCCGTCTTCTTCTTGGCCTTGTTCTCTCGATCCTTCTCGGCGTATATGCGTTGGAGATCGTAGCATTGGCCCATAGTGTGCTTATGCTTTGGGTGCATTGGGTAGGGCCTGTCCATGATCTTCTCAACATCGCTCTTGCCGGGGTAGTTCTTCTTCTGGCTTCGCATGCCAGTCTCCAGAGTCGCGGCTATGTCGTCTGGCTTGCGCTTGTTGTTCTGGGAGCCCTGCTGACCTTTGTTGTTTTGCCTCTCCCTACCTTGGGGAGGGCCATACTTCTCGAGGTCGCGGTCTTCTTGCTCAGACCACGTCTCGACTTGGTCACGCAGGGCGTCCAGAGTCCTTGGTCGATGCAGGCCAAATTGCCTGTCAAAGAACCTGTTGGTGATGCCGTTCTGGAACAAGTCGATGCAGTCGTGATCAGAGACGTCCACGACTAGAGTCTTGATTTCCATGAAGCGGCGCATGTAGTCGCGCGCGCTTTCTCCTTTGTGCTGCTTGCACATGGCGAGGTCGTGTCGAGTCTTGGGGCGACTGTATGTGCCTTGGAAGTTTGTCACGAAGATCTTCTTCAGGCGTTCCTAGGAGTCGATGGAGCGTCGTGGCAGGTTTTCAAACCATGTGAGTGGAGCGGGCTCAAGTGCCATTGGGAAGTATCTGCACTTGATGGCGCTGTTGCCACCCGCGCACTCAATAGCTGTAGAGTAGATACGCAACCACGACTCAGGGGAGGTCTTGCCGTTGTACTTCTCGAAGCCGACTGGTTTGAATGGTTGCGGGTAAACCGCCACCCGGATGTCCCTGGAGAACATTGGGTACTCGTCGTCTTCTTCCTTGTACCCCCGGGCTTCATCACGCCTCTTGGATTCAAGGATGGAGCGTGCGTCGCGATTGGCGTTGATGGTTTGCCGTAGGTCGACACTGTGTGCCGGCCCGTGGGATGATGTAGCAGCGTCGTTGCGGTGAGTGCGTCCGCCTCGTTGACGATCATCGTCTGGTCGGTGTGGGGGTGCGCCTTCTGCGCGGTTGGCTTCTCCCAGTCTGCTTGGATTCGGTGGGCGATTCTTGTCGCGGGGAGGTTGACGTCTGCTGCTTTCGACTTCTTCACTGCGCGATGGTGTGGCGGCGATGGCCTTCTCGAGAGTGCGGATCATGTCGTTGATCCTTTCGAGTGCAGCTGCCGTCTCTGGGGTTCTTGGCAGGCTGCGGACGTGGTAGGCAATCTCCATGGCGTTAGCCATAGGAGAGTCGTAGCGTGCCACTCGCGCGAACTCTTGAGCGAGGTTGCGACCAG
Organism: Urochloa ruziziensis; assembly: GCA_015476505.1. NCBI lineage: Eukaryota > Viridiplantae > Streptophyta > Magnoliopsida > Poales > Poaceae > Urochloa > Urochloa ruziziensis. The sequence continues at coordinate 66,303,627 of CM027121.1, forward strand.
CCATGACGCGATTGCGAGCGTTTAGGCCGCGCTGAGCCCTCCTGTTGTTCCAGATTTCTCTGTCCATGGCCGCTTGGGCAGATTCGCCAACGGGTGCGTCTTCGTTCGCAGAGATATCTCCTTCAAGCTCAAAAGCGTAGCGCGGGTCGTTGTCGACGTCACCAGCTGCTGCTGCGCCAGCCATGAAGACTTGTCGATTGGGTTCGACAGAGTTGCTGGAGCTTGGGGTGACAAGCTCCGTAGAGCTTTTTCTTCTGGCAGCAGCGGTGTGCCGTACTGGAATGGCAAGTCGTCAGTAGCTTCAGGCCCAAAGAGTACAAAGATCTGGCGGGACTCGTAGACGTCCCGTGGGATCCTGTCTCTTTGGTACACTGATCTTCCTTCAGTTGTGGCGTAGATCACGAGGTCGTGTTCACCATCGTCTTGTAGTGTCTCCTCGTCCGAGTCCGAGTGGCATTCGGGGACCGCTTGGCTCAGAGAGTTGGCGTGTCCTACCATAACTCGAACTGGGACGTCCTGCTTCGAGTCCATGACGGACTCGAACTGGCTCCGTAACGCCTCACAATATGCGTGGGTCGAATTACGGAGTCCAAACGGGAATTGGGGTGGGAAGGTTGTTTGCTTCTCCGTAGTCGTGATCGACTCGGACTCTTGCCCGCGGATGAGTTCTGCGAGCGTGATCTCGCCGAGTTGTTCGGCCAAATCTTCCACGATGGGCGCTTGCTCCTGCTTCAACTCGACAGGTGTCTCGAAGTAGCTGTAGAAACCACCCGAGCCATCGGTGACGTAGACCCACGAGCCAAAGTGGAAAGTTGTGCCCTCCTGAGGCGTTTCAGCTTGAATGTAGGTCACCATTGCGTTCTCCCGAGATCTTCGAGGAAAACCCCTACCTGGCGCGCCAGATGTCGGTGTTCTACCGTCAATCCTACCGAGGGGTATCCCGAGGTAGTAGAGTTTCAGGTGGGTTTCACCGAGATCAGGAATGCAAAGGCTAAGAGACTCAGGATTTAAACAGGTTTGGGCCGCTTAGAAGGCGTAATACCCTACATCCTGTGTGGTGATTGGTATTGATGAGATCGTGTGTTTTGGAGAGGGTCCCTGCCCAGCCTTATATACACAGCGGGCAGGGTTACAAGGTCGGTTTCGAGTAGAATCCTAACCAATTACTACTCGGAGAGTGCTTTACAAGGCAATCCGAGTAGTTTACAAGTCATACGACTAGTTTCCATATCGAGAAGAGTCCTTGCAGTACTCTACTTGTGTTCTTCACGCCTGGTACGACTCTGTCTGGAGACAATCCATGTGTCCCTGTGGGCCCATGGTCGTACCTCCAACAATTACATTGTGGATAATCTTTCTTTTGACGAAAGTTCCTTGGACATGATCGCGACGTAAGTAAGGCGTGTCCTCTTTAGATAAGAGGATGCTGGGGTCAACATCAACTGAAAATGGAGGACCATCATCGATCTGGTCATAATCTTCTGACTTGTCTGAAATATCCTCAACTCCAACAACTTTTCTTTTACCTGGAAGAACTATGTGTCGTTTCGGCTCATCTTCTGACTTATTTTCAGGCTTGTTTTGTGACTTATCAGTGGTTTTTTCTTCGGTTTGCTTGACGTGTCCTTCACATAGAACACTTGTGTCACATCTTCGGCTAGAACGAATGGATCATCTTTATATCCAGTTTTCAGAAGGTCCACTGTGGTCATCCCATACTGGTCCTTGATTACGGCCCCTCCAGCCACCCATTGGCAACGAAACACAGGCACGACTATGGGTCCATATTCAAGCTCCCATATCTCCTCTGTGACACCATAGTAGTTGTCCTTTTTCTCAATACTGTTTCCTACACACATACGGACACCACTATTTTGGTTGGTACTTTTTTTTGTCTTGAGTTGTTGTGTAAAATGTATACCCATTGATTTCGTACCCTTGGTATCGATGGACTGTGTTCGATGGTCCTCTAGCCAGCCACTGAACTTCTTGATCAACTGTGTCGTTCCCCAATAATTTTCTCCTGAACCAGTCTTCAAAAGTTTTTATATGTTGCCGTGTAATCCAACCAAGATTTTTGTCTGGATTTGCGGACCGTAAAATATTCATGTGCTCGTCAATATACGGAGCCACCCTGGATGAATTCATAAGAACCGTGAAGTTTGCTTTGCTGATTTCACTATACGGGATGTCCACAACATATTTCTTTCCCAGTGTGCCTTTTCCCTTTAGTCACCCCACATTGTGTGAAACTGGGAGCCCAATCGGATCGAGGTCAGGAATAAAGTCAACGCAAAAGTCAATGACCTCCTCTGTTACGTAGCCCTTGGCAATGCATCCTTCTGGCCGTGAACGGTTGCGAACATACTTCTTCAAGACTCCCATGAACCTCCCAAAAGGAAACATATTGTGTAGAAAAACAGGACCCAAGATAGTAATTTCATTCACAATATGAACCAGCAGGTGTGTCATTATGTTGAAGAAGGAAGGTGGGAAGATCATCTCGAAGCTTACAAGGCATTCGACAATGTCTTTCTGTAGCTTTATCAGATTCTATGGATTTATGGCCTTCTGTGAAATTTCATTCATGAACGCACAAAGCTTTACGATTGCCATCCTTACATTCTCTGGTAGAACACCCCTCAGTACAACAGGAAGTAATTGTGTCATCAGGACGTGGCAGTCATGGGACTTCAAGTTTAGGATTTTCTTCTCCTTCACATTTATTATGCCTTGTATATTTGAGGAGTATCCTGTCGGGACCTTGATACTGTTCAAGAAAGCAAACATACTTTCCTTCTCCTCTTTGCTGAGATTGTAGCTGGCAAGATTCAAATAGCGACGTCCTTTGTCTCTCTTTTCAGGTTCCAAGCCTTGTCGTTGTGTCAGCTCATGCATGTCGCGTCTTGCTGCCATTGTGTCTTTAGACTTCTTACCATGCACTCCGAGGAAGCCTAGTATGTTCACGCAAAGATTATTCGACAGATGCATCACATCAATTGCGTTGCGAACCTGTAAGACTTGCCAATATGGTAGGTTCCACAATATAGACTTTTTCTTCCACATTGGAGCATGTCCATGGTCATCCTTAGGAACAGGTTGGCTACCGTGACCCTTTCCAAATACTATCTTCACATCCTTGATCATCGAAAACACACACTTTCCATTACGAAACAAAGGCTTAGGACGAGTTCCGGACTGTCCTTGAAAATGTTTCCCTTCTTTTCTTAGGGGATGATCGGCAGGAAGGAATCGGCGATGGCCCATATATATGCATTTCTTAGAATGTTTCAAATAAACGCTATCTGTTTCTTCTAGACAGTGGGTGCAGGCACAGTATCCCATGTTCAATTGTCCCGACAGTTTTGCAAGTGCAAGCCAATCATTGATGGTTACGAAAAGCAAAGCTCGGAGGTCGAAAGATTCCTGTTTATACTCATCCCAAACTTGTATGCCTTCTTCCCTCCATAGCAGTAAGAGATCATCAATCAAGGGTTGCAGGAACACATCAATGCCATTGCCAGGTTCTTTTGGCCCTTCTATAAGCAACAACATCATGATGAACTTCCGCTTCATGCACAACCAAGGAGGAAGGTTGTAGATACATAGCAGCACATGCCATGTACTATGACTGCAGCCAAACTCACCGAACGGATTCATCCCATCAGTACTAAGATCAAATCTTATGTTCGTTGGGTCTTTATCAAATTGAGGGTACTCTCGGTCAAGATTTCTCCACTGGGCCCCATCTGCGGGGTGTCTCATCGTACCGTCTTTCTTACGATCTTCTTTGTGCCACCGCATCAACTTAGTGTTATCTTTGTTCTTGAACAAGCGTTTCAGACGTGATATTATAGGGAAGTACCACAACAACTTTGCAGGAACTCTCTTCTTGACTGCCTGCCCATCAACATCACCTGGGTCGTCTCGCCTGATCTTATACCGCATTGCTTTGCAAACTGGAAAGATTGCAAGTTCTCGTATTCCTTGCCGTGATACAGGATACAATCATTAGGACATGCGTGGATCTTCTGTATCTCCAATCCAAGTGGGCAAACAATCTTTTTAGCTTCGTATGTTGTCGACGGGAGCTCGTTACCCTCAGGAAGTATGTTCTTTACAATGGTTAATAGCTCATTGAATCCCTTATCGGTGACACCATTAGTTGCCTTCCATTTCAGCATCTCCAACGCTGTACACAACTTCTTCTGCTCAGGTTTGCAACCAGGGTACAATAGCTTTCGGTGATCCTCCAACATGTTCTCAAACTTCTTCTGCTCCTTCGCAGTTTCACTGTCTTTATGTGCATCAAGCAACACCTGACCAAACTCGTCTGGTGGCTCCTCTTCTGCAACATTTGCTTCACGCTCGTCTATTGGTTCATCTTGAAAGCCACCAACTTCATGAAGAAATGCCAGTCTGGAATGTCATTGTTATCATCATCTTCTTCATTATCTTCCATCATAACTCCATGTTCACCGTGTTTGGTCCAAACGTTGTAGCTTCTCATGAAACCTCTATCATAAATATGGGACCATAGAGTATCCCTTTTCTTGTATCCCTTCATATTTTGGCAAACAGTGCACGGACAGAACATTAAACCCTTTGGTGATCTGTTGGCCTCTGCTGCATTGAGAAAAGATTCTAGGCCGTTAATCCACGCTGATGTGGCTCGGCCGCCGTACATCCATTGCCGGTCCATCTGCACAATTTATTGAACATAAACATATATTTCCAAAACTCCAACATGCAACACGATCAAGGTTCAAAAATAAAACATTACAAACATAATTTATTCAAAGCAACATAAATTTGTCCACTTCAAACATGCAACACGATCAAGGTTAAAAATAAAACATTACAAACATAATTTATTCAAAGCAACATAAATTTCTCCACTTCCAACATGCAACACGGCCTAGATCTTCAACCATCCTTAGGATGCTCTGATATATTTTTTCCTGGTGCGTCAGATGGTGGAACTTGGTTTGGTGGTGATGGAGCGTAGCGTCGCAATAGATCTTCAAGATCGAAACTAGGTTCCTCACCCCTTGCAACACATTCTTCGTGTTTCTTTTGTAAGAAAGAAAGTTGTGCTTTCACCCAAGCTCCTGGTTTTTCGATTTCTCTTTAGGTACTACTGGAGTTTTACCCTTCCCGTGAGACGAACGACGATCACCATCACTGGTACCACTACCTCCGGGGAAGCCATATTGATATGACCACGAGCCTTTTATTCTCAACAAAAGAATAACATTTTCTTCAAAATGTATTACCATGCTACAAATTAACTTAGAGTAAGATTACATAACATTTCTAATTAAAATTAAAAAACCGAATAATACATGTCACTGCAAAATAATTCGAAAAAAGTAACTCTAAACGTGTCATATGCAAACTATCTGTAACACTTTCTCTAAATGAAATAGTCAATTCCACATATCTAAATTAATATACAAATAATATGTACAAATAAAAAAGACATGACGTATTTAAAAAATTAGATTATAATATGTACAAATGTCACTATAAAATAACTTTAAAAAAATACTCTAAACATGTCATATACATAGTATCGCTAAACCTTCTCTAAAACTCAACGAATCGATTGTACATATCTACAAATAAAAAAATGCACATTCTCTCACATCCTAAAATCACAATTTTCTCTATGTAGAAACCATAAAACGAAAATAACACCTTGAAAGAAGAGAGGATGAAGTTGCTACCTTTGACGCACTTAGATGAGTGAAATCCTCACAAATTTTGAAAAAAAGGGGCAAAATCCCCCTAGCAATGCCAGGAGAGAGGAAGAAGCTCGAGCTCGGTCTGAGCTCGGGGAGAAGAAGAGGGGCTGATATAGCCGTGCCAAGTTAGTACCGGCTGGTACTAAACTTTGACAGTTAGTACCGGCTGGTGTTACCAGCCGGTACTAACTTGGCACGGCCGGTACTAACGGTCATCTGCCCGTTGGTGGGTGGGGACAGTGATGCACGTTAGTACCGGCTGGTCTTACCAGCGGTACTAACTTGGCATTTTTGGCACTGTTGCCTGGAGCCGGTACTAAGGGAGAGGGACCAAAAGTCGTTTCTCCTGTAGTGGTCCTATGATTTTACAACGTTTGTTTCAGAGTATGTTTTGTTATGCAAAACTTCTTGCTTTCTTGGCTAAACAAAATTTTGGCGGGCGCTGCTTCAGGAGGTCATGATAGTAGCTTGTTGATGCATCTGGTGTCATAGAATTCGATATTTTTTATTCAGCCTCTATCTTTGGTCTGATGGAAGGGTAGCTTTAGGGATGAAATTTCAAAAGCCAAGCTAGCATCCTAAGCTTAGATTTATAATCTTGGTTGAGTAGTCTGTAAACTTTGTTTCGCTTTAGTTAGGGTCTTTCTTTGGGTCTAAGACCTTTGTACCCTGTACATATCAGCTTTCCATATATTTATAAAAAGAGTTAGTAGGACCTTTCCTACTGTTTCATAAAAAAAACAGGGAACAGCAAGATGATTCTTAGTCCAGACATATATCCCCGTGGTTGCAAACCTTCGCTAAGATTGTCCATCTGCTGGAGATTTCGACGTACCGCTGGTCAACATATATAGTACCTTAGATCAAGATAATTAACAATTAAAGCAGCGATGTGAGTACATTCTGGTATCTGTGAAGTGAGAAAGTGTAGACACTGTCCATGGTAAGGTGCAGTATCAGACCGGTTAATAAGCCCATCAAATTAAGCTTCGGTGCCATAATGGCAACCCTTTGCACTACATGCATGCTCTCATTCAGGGTCACGCGAGATACATGATGCATGGGAGAACTAAGCCAACTTGTAACTAGAGCTTGAATTGGCCCGTGGACACCGCCCTGGCCCTGTCGCTGAGCTCCTTCTCGATTTGGCGCCACCACTACGGGAAACAGGGTATTTGCCGTGGCTTGCCGTGTGCCCCTGGCAAAGCCTTTGCCGTGTGCAAAATGGCACACGACATACACTGCGACGGCAAACATGAATTTGTCGTGTGCCATACCACGGGCACATGGCAAAGATGTTTGCCGTGTGTCAGGGTACTTTGCCGTGTGCCTTGTTTCCCACACGACAAAATAAAGTTAACTGACGGCGGACCCTGGGGAACGGCTGTTTTCCGTGTGCCACGTGGGCGACACACGGCAAACAGCCGCCATGATCTTTGCACACACTTGTTTGCCGTGTGCCAGCCTTTGCACACGGCAAACAGCCTTCCCCGTCCAAATTTTTGCTGTTTTTGCTTTTAATGTCCCCCAAACAACAAAAACGTCCCAGGCAGTTTATATGCATCACAGACAATCATATATCGCTTCATCAGCTCACAAACACCATAAGCCATACACGGCCACAGAAATTCATACAAAGTCCAAACAAGTTCATATACAGTCCATACGAGTCGATATGAGTCCAAAGTTCATAAACAAGTTCAAACAAGTTCATACAATGTCCATAGTCCAGAACAAGTTCATACAAAGCACACGGCATAGAAACCACGTGATACATACCGCTCACTCGTCCGCCGACGGCGGAAGCTGACACGGCAACGACGGAGGCGGCGCCCACTGAGGCGGAGCTCCCTACCACGGCTGAGTCGGTGGCACTTGCCACGACCGAGCCTGCGGAGACGGCCACTGACTCCACGAAGGCGACGGTCTGGGTTGATTGGCCCTTCATTGGATGCCGCCGATTGATTCTGTCCAAAGTTGAAGATATTGAATGTGTTAAGCTAAGTGTTTACTAAGTCACTAATTTGTATACTAAGTCTTTCTACTTTGTATCCTAAGTTTGGAAAGTGCTAAGTCACTATAACAAATGAAAGTAAACGGCTATGAAGTCACTCACAGGAGTCGGAGTACCGCCACGAGCTCCAGGTGGTGGACCGAACGGTGACAGCGGTGGCTGCGGAAAGCCCAAGGACTGCATGTATGAGCATAGGCTCCCATCTCCTTGCATTCTCCTGCTCAATCCTTTCGGTCTGGGCCCGCAACTGCTCCTGGACCGTCGCCTGGACCTGCGCCTGGAACGATGCCTCCATCTGGGCCTACAAAATATGATGCATGGATTAGAATACGAAGGTGTGTAAAGTGCTTGAACGACGAGTGCAACAGAAATAACCTTGAATTGCTCCATCGTATCCATGGTGCTTTGCCTGGTCGTATAGGCGGTGGAGTTGGTTTGCCGAGCACGAGCTGCGAGAGAGTGGGAGTACTAGCCTGTCGATCACGCTGCCAGCAATAACGTACCGCCCATGCTCTTGCCTCCTCCCATCCTCATGACGGCCTCTCCATCAATGGGCTCCGTGTGTGGATCGAAATCCGGCCCCCTCACGCCTTTGCCATCTCGGTGTAGTCACTCAGGCGGCTATGGACAGAGGAGTTGCAGTATGCCGAGGGGGGTCATCCGGGTTGTACGTGACATCGGAGGTCGCCTTCCCCTTTTTGAGCAAGCATAGGCCCCGAGGATTGATTTCTTGGCCATGTGCCTCCGACTGCGGGAAAAGGCAGATTTATTAGAAATTCTGCAGAATTTAGCGTTGGAATAAATAATGAATACACGTACCCATTTTTTCTGTACCCTTGAGGTTGCGGCTACCTTGGTGGTGATGATCCTGGCATCATCCCTCGCGCACCGACCACCCTCACTCTTCTCCGTGAAACCCTCCGTCAACCACTTGTCCACCACCATACCCCAGCACGATCTTGTTAGCTAGCCACCACGAGGCACCTGCACGCCATCAAGTACGACATATAAAATAAATATGTGTTAATCAAAGAATTAAATGTTGAACATTTACCTGTAGAAATTGTTCCTTTGTCAGTCATTCTTCTCGCCTCTACTTTCGGCACGCTCGCCTCTCGCGTTAGGCGCATGGTAGCCCACCACTGTATGATGGCACACAGCTTCGTCTCGTACCACATATCGGCCACCAGCTTGCGGCAGGCCGTGTCAGCCACCTGGATCGCCTGGTTCAAGTTCCATCCAGCGGCTTGTAGAATTCCTGCACAAATCACATGATGTATTAGTAATTTCAAAAATGATTGATGAATGCGATGTATTGATGTAACACGAAGAATACTTACAAACAGCTCGAGCACACCCGTCGCGCCTTGCTCCCAACACCTGCCCATTCTCATCTAGTTCCAAGTCCTGGTGGTCGCGTAGTCCTCCCACGACCACGCCGGCTGCTCTCGGCCCCTTTCTATGATGCCAGGGTAGCGCAACCTGCAAAGCTGGCCCAGAATGCCGTTGGGAAGGCGAGAGTGAACACCTGGCTCCACAATCTCAAAGCCCCTGCCAAAGGTAAAAAAACAAATTAATTAGTTTTAATATATCCATGAAAACATTAGAAAAACATTAGTCAGAACATGTCAAGTTAATTACCTGGGAGGGTCGGGTGCAATAACCGGCCGTTGAGCCATAGGTATGGGTCGTCTCGGGAGGGAAGAGGAGCCTCGCAACCAAACTTTAGGTGAGTCGCCTCCCTCCGCCCCCTCCTCCCCCTCCTGCTCCTCCTCTCTCTCCCTCCCCTCCTGTCCGCCTCCTCCTCCCCCTCCTCCTGCTCCGCTCCTCGGCACTAGAGCTGTGCTCAGAGGGTACAGGCGAGGGCGCCCTCCTGAGTACTCCTCCGCGGTCTCTCCACTGTAATTAAAAAGAGTTGTGTGTAAGTACAGGTATTAGAAAGACCACTGTAATTAAAAAGACCAAGCGTAAGTACCTTCAGCCGCCGACGAACTCGCTGAACCCTTCCCTTTTCCCCTGTTGGCCCCCTTGGAGGACGCCGAACCGCTGCCCCTCCCAATGAGAGAGTTGAGCGACCTCATCACACCTCTCGCCCCCCACCATATTTGATCAATCACCTGCAATGACAAAGGTAAGAACAGTAGTAGAAATAAATACGTATAAAAAATAAATTCAGAAAATATAGATTTAAATAATTATACACATATCTTACACGAATTAGAAATAGTCATCATGATCCACATTAGCTGGATCACATGACTCATCATCGCTATCACGCGTGTCCATATCTTCAACACCGTGCTCCAAAGGAGGTTCGTTGTCAGAATCGTTGTCGTTGCCTAATCGTAGTTTCTCAAGTAATTCTAAGTCTTTCACATTATGAATCACATCTCCGGCATCCTCCTGCTCAACTCTTTCATTATCTACTTCCATTCCGATCGCTTCGCTCAAGTCTATCTGAAATGTCCCTTCTAGCCCATCTTCTTGATAAAACTCTCCGGCATATGTGTTTGGGTCAATGTTGTAATTTCATTTTTGGGACAGGTAGTTTGCCGCGTGGCGATACTTTGTACACAACATCCCAACCCAGGAGACGTTGGTCGGTTTGGCATGGGTATGAGAGATAATAGACTTGTGTGGCCTGTTGGGCCACAATATAAACATCATCTCCTTTGTACACGGATGACCGTCGAATTTCGACTAGCCCAAGTTTCGGAGCGTCTCACAGCTTGAGGATCATACCAATGGCATTTGAATATGACAGGTTTCAGGGTTTTCGAGCCATGAAAGTCCAGTTCGTATATTTGTTCGACTATTCCATAGTACTCGAGTTCATCGTCTCCTGGAGTAAAAATTCCAGTATTTGTGGTTCTTCGATTGGGCGACTCTGCTCGTGGCTTGTTGTGTGAAAACGATACCCATTCACATCATAAGCGCCGAATGACTTGACCCTATAGGCAAAGCCTTTGGAAACCTGTTGCAACTCAGCACTCATAGAAGTATCTTTTAGAGCCTACAAGTTCAAAACAGGAAACAATTTCGTCATATTATAGGGGAGCAACTTGTAATGTCATACTACGAACTACGAACGAGCTTTGTTCATTACCTTTTGTGAGAACCAAGAAATGAAATTAGGTCTTCCATTTCCGCACCCTGCCTAAGAAGGGTATCCATTTCCTGTAGGGTAGGGGCCCTAGGACCGTGCCAGAATTCCGCACGAAATTCCCTGTATACCAAAGAGGAACAATGGGGTTGGATGTAGAAATACTAAACGATTGTTGAAAACTTACTCTATGTACGGCACGACTTCTTCAAGGTTGGTCAACACATATAGCATGATTTTGCTCCACTCTTCATGGTTCAAGGTCTTGATGGCCGAACTACTTGCACTTCCGAGTTGCCCTCGGAAAAGACTGAGATTCGATTCATGCTCGCCAACATTGTGACGAGAGGGTGGATTATGCACGCTAGGAAGGTTGTCAGCATAGTTTTGATGTGAAGTTTGAGACCTCCTCCAGAATGTATGCCTCGGCAATAGAAGCTTCAATTTTGCATTTGTTTTTACATTTAGTTCGAAGCACTTTTTGGCATCTCTCAATAGAATAGCACCAACGTGCTTGCACACCCCCCCATTCGTGCTTCGTACGGGAGGTGCAAAATCATATGCTCCATCGGATTGAAAAAGCCGGGTGGAAAGATCTTCTCCAACTTACAGAGCAACAGGCGCCATTTTTTCCATTTCCTTGATCACTGTCACAGATAATTCCTTAGCACAAAGCGTGCGGAAGAAAAACTCAACTCTGCAAGCACTTGCCAGACATGATCAGGAACGTAGCCTCGAATCATCACCGGAAGAAGCCGCTCGATCCATATGTGATAGTCATGACTCTTGAGCCCGTTGATTCGCATAGTAGTCAAGTTCACCCCTCGCCTCAGATTCGCTGCGTACCCATCAGGGAACATTAAGTTCTGAATCCAGCGTAGTACTTCCCTCCTTTGGTCCGGCGTTAGACAGAAATCGGCCTTTGGCTTCTTCCACCCTCCCCTCTTGGGGAGCCGGAATATTCAACTCTGGTCTGTTGCATAACTCTGCTTGATCAAGTCTAGCCTTAACGTTGTCCTTTGATTTATCAGGCCAGGCCATGATTGAACCCAAGGTCGCCTCAGCGACATTCTTTTCAGTGTGCATCATGTCGATGTTGTGTGGTAGAAGGAGATCTTGCATATAGGGGAGCCTCCACAAGCCACACATATCCGCCCAGGCATGTTGCTCGCCATATCCCACAAACCGACCATCTTCATTCATCACGAGGGCTTCTAACTCGGCACGAATCTCATCAGGTGTCATCATGTGCGGTATAGGGTCTTTAACTTCGACGCCTTTCCTAAAGTTTTCTTATCTCGTCTGAATGGTGGTCAATAGGGAGGAATTGTCGATGTTTGTCGAACGAACAATATTTGCCGCCCTTCTTCAACCAAATGAACCTCAGACGCGCCTTGCATATTGGGCAAGGGAACTTCCCGTGCACACACCAGCCACAGAATATCCCATACGCGGGCATGTCATGCAGAGAGTAGTGGTACCACACATACATTCTGAAGTTTGTCTTTGTAGCTCGGTCGTATGTCCAAACCCCTTCCTCCCAAGCACGGAGCAAATCATCAATCAGAGGCTCCATAAACACACTCATATTATTCCCCGGGTGTTCAGGAATTATCAACGACAGGAAAATGTTCGTCGTTCAAAGATAACGCCCGGGGGAGATTGAGAGGGATAACGAACACAGGCCAACAGTGTATGGGGCTGCCGACATTCCGTAAGGTTGGAAGCCATCTGTCGCCAACGCAACACGCACATTACGAGCTTCAGCAGCTTTAACATGGTGGATCCCGTCAAAATGGGTCCATGATTCAGCATCGGATGGATGTACAAGCTTGTCTGGTTTGTATCGAGTTCCATTTTTGTGCCATGTCATCTGTTTTGCGGTGTCCTCGCTCATGAACAGCCGTTGGACCCTCGGTATGAATGGAAGGTACCGTAGGACTTTCGCGGGGATCGCGAGCTGCCTCTTCTGACCATCACCAGCGTCTACCTCCAAGAACCTTGAGGATTCACACTTTGGACAGTACTTTGCATTCTCGTGTTCTTTTCTAAATAAGATGCAGTTCTTAGGACAGGCGTCAATCTTCTCGTAAGACATCTTAAGTGCACGAAGGACCTTTTGTGACTCATACATGTTCTTTGGCAGAATGTGACCTTCCGGAAGCAGCTGCCAAATACCGTCAACATAACATCGAAGGCGTCTCGACTCAGTGCAAACTGGGACTTCACGGCCATTAGGCGCCCAATAGCATCCAATTGGGAAACCTTTGTATGCTCGTGAAGGGGTTGACCAGCTGCAGCTAACATGTTAGTACCTTCGCGCTTGGCTCTGGCTCATCCCCTTCCTCCTTCATCAAACTGAGCTTCCTCAAAGTCATCTAACATGTCCGCCACCCCAGCATCTGAATCAAGTTCCTCAATGCGTTGTCTGGCCTCGTCTCTTCTACGATTATTGCCTTCAACATAGTAGGTCCACCGGGTTTGGTCTCTCGTAAATCCGTGTTTGAAAACATGTCTTGTCATTTCTTCTTTGTTTTCGACGCGTGTTCCCACATTTATCACAAGGACACCAAGTGGTCTTGTTCTTCTTTAACCTTTGCAAATGCTTCATCTATAAAAGCCTCGGTCCTCCGAACCCATCCACAGTCACATCACCCCCAGGTTCCAACCCGTGTGCATCCAGTACGATCATTCATCTATGACACCGGCAAATGAAAATATGAAATTCTTTTACATGTACATAGTGTAGGTCCTACACGATGTCTATACTCTCTACTAGTGAAGATAGGTCCTAATCCACCCTAGGATGCGTAGCTAGGGTAGTTTCCATAGTCTACTCCGATCTGGGACAGAATTTCGGCAGCACCTCCCCGCTGTTCTCCAAATACACGTCCAGAGGGAGATTGTGTATCCGGAGAACACGGGAGATGCTGCCGAAATCCTATCCCAGATCGGAGTAGACTATGAAACCTACTCTAGCTACGCATCCTCGGCTGTCCAAATACGTGGACAATTCGAAATAGATACGGTCGTAGATATGCAAGTTCTGCATATTTCCAACCGTATCTCTTTCGAACGGGAGACACCTAACTGGGTTACGTGATCTACGAACATGCACGGTGGGTCGGCAGTGTAGGTGGCCGGCGTGGTGTAGACTCGGTCCTGCTCCCGCTCCGGCTACAGCTCCAGCTCCGCTGCCGCTCCGGCTCCGGCTACAGCTTCCGCTCCGGCTCCTCGTCAAACAGGTGGAAGCGATTCCTGCAAATTCAATAATGCTTATAGCAAATTTAAAATTTCACCAGCACCTCCCCTATACGGTGAGGGTTTCCAAATCTGCAACAAAAACCACGACACGAAGGTTGGGCTACACAGATGTTTAAGCCCACGGCTCAATGGCCGGACACAATGCTTTAACCACCGAAGCCACAAGTCTCACCTAGAAGCTCAACAGCGACGAGGCGGAGATGGGCTCCCGTGGTCGTGGCTTCTGCACATCAAAACCAAAGAAATGTCAATAAAAAATTTCGATAGCACCTTCCCTACACGGTGAGGTTAGCAAAACCTGAAAAAATCACATACACTTCTAACATTTTAACAAACGGAGCATCACATACACAACGACACCACGGTCGAGCATCACAACGGCACGGCGGCCGAGCATCACATAAACTTCTAACAAACTACTATCTTAAATCCATTTTAACAATTTCTAACAAACTCAAAATTTCAAAATTTACAAAAATAAACAGCGTGACGGCGAGCATGCATACCAAGAGGTGCACGGGCAGCCGGGGTGGAATGGAGGGGCGCCGAGGTGGCCAGGGATAGGGAAGGCGCGGCGGCGGCGCGGCCGGGAGAGGCCGGGTGGGGGAGGCGCGGCCGGCGGCAACCGCGGGCCAGGGAGCCGCGGCCGGCTGCAGCCAGGGGCGGTGCGGCCGGCGGCGTCCGGCGGCGGCGCGGCCGGGAGGCCGGGTAGGCGCGGCCGGGAAAGCCGGGACGGCGGCGCGGCCGGGGAGGCGCGCCGGCGTGGTCGGGGGCGGCACCGCGGGCAGGAGCGGCGCCGGGAGGCAGGGGGCGGCGGCTCCGGCGTGCGGCGCGGCTCGGCGACGGCGGCGGTGTGCGTGCTGTGTGTGCTGTGTGTGTGCGTGTGTGAGTGGTGGCTGGAAAACGGCTAAGTGGGAACGCCGTTTGCCGTGTGCCCTGGTCTGGGCACACGGCAAACATTTTTTTTAATTTTTCGGATTTCAAATTGTTTGCCGTGTGCCCTAGATCTGGACACACGGAAAAGAGTTGTTTGCCGTGTGCCGCCCTAGGGCGCACGACAAACATTTCTGCCTAAAAAATAAAATAAAAATATCAAACGGATTCAAAAATAACAAATTTGGGCATGAACCTGTCTAAGGTGTATGTAGACTATCCAAATGAGTTTTGTTGTAAAACAAAATTTCAATTGTCACGTTGCTTCAATCACAACATATCTTTCACAACTCTTAGGATCTTCTCCCGAAGCTTTGGTTTGTAAGAGGCAATGCATCAACTTGCTCAAAACCTTCTACATTTTTTATCATAGCTCTACGTATGAAAACATGACATCACGCCAAAATTTATAATTTTTGACCTTTTTGAAGTTTTATAAAATTTTTAAACGACCGAGCCCAAATTCGGGCACACGGTAAGCTAGCAATATATTCAAATTTGATTCCATCTAAGGACATGGCATCATATTAGTCTTAAGAATCTGATAACATTTTTCTAAACATTACATTACATTATTCAAAACACTTATCGTTCAAATTGCCGTATCGGCAAATTTAAAATAATGATATAAAATGATTAAATATAGCAAACAGACCGGAAAACATGCACAAAACTAACATGGAAATACATGGACAAAAAAGTTAGCAAAAACATTTTGGAGGCAAAATTCAATTTTTTACGGCCTGTTTGCCGTGTGCCTGCCTGTGGGCACACACAAACAGGTCGCTTTGCCGTGTGCCGCCTGTTTGCAGTGTGCTACGTGGCAAGGCACATGGCAAACAGGCAGGCTTTGCCGTGTTCCTGACACTGGCACACGGCAAAGCTGACGGCCGAGGCAACACGTTTGGGGTGGCCTGTTTGCCGTGTGCATGCAGTTAGGCACACGGCAAACAGGCTACTTTGTCGTGTGCCAGTTGTTTGCCATGTTCCACGTGGCTAGGCACACGGCAAACAGGCCGCTTTGCTATGTGCCGGACTGTTTGCCGTGTGCCTGTCTCGGGCCACCGTGTGCCACGGCTTCCCTTGTGCCACGTGGGCAGGCACACGGCAAACACGCTTGTTTGCCGTGTGCCCGCGAAGTGGCACACGGCAACACGGGATTCTCGTACTGCACAGCTGGATGGTCGCCGTGCGCGTCTCCTCGTCCAAGCCGACGTCGAAGTAGGCCGCCTCGATGGCGTCCAGCTACTTCATGCGGTCGTCGAACCCGCTCGCCTTGATGTAATTTGCCCTGAACTCGCGCAAGAACCCGTTGCCTCCTCCTCCTCCTCGTCATCGACGACGTCAAGCTCTCCGATGTCGAAGTCGTCGTCGCCGCCAGGCTGGTCGCCGGCGGCGGCCGACGCGTCATCTCCGTGGCGGCGGGCCGGTTTGGAAAGTAGTACGTCTTGATGACTCCCAGGTGTCCCACTTGAGGTCAACGATGACGCACACCACGTTAACGTAGATGCTCTGATATATCTTTAACCATCCTTCGGTGGAAAAGTAGGATGCTCTGATATATTTTTCCTGGTGCAGAAGATGGTGGAGCTGGACTGTAGCGCCGCAACAGATCTTGAAGATCAAACCAGGTTCTTCACCTCTTGCACACATTCTTCATGTGTTTTAATCAAAAAATTAAGTTGTGCTTTCACCCAAGGTCCTGGTTTTTTCGACTTATCATGAGGTGGTACTGTAGTTTTGCCCTTCCCGCGAGACGAACCACGATCACTATCACCGGTCCCACTACCTCCAGCAGTAGCCATATCGATATATCCACAAGGCTTTTATTTCTCAAAAACAAAATGTTATTGAAAAAATACTCATTACAACATACGAACTTCTTTAAAATAAACTACCAATTTCACATATCTCCAATTAATATAAAAAATTACATAACACATTTTTAAAAATCATTATATTCCATTTATAAATAAAATACTAAAAAGCATACTCAAAAAACATTTCTAACAAAATTTCTCCAATACATACCTAACATTAAATTTAAAACACTATGAACACACATATATAACCCTTTCTCTCTCTTCTCTTTTTTTCTTCACAATTTCATATTTATAAAGTAAAATAACAATAGAAACTAAACAAGAACATGAAGAGATGAAATTGTGTACCTCGTAGAATGCTTCAAAAGAAGGAAAGCTTCACAATTTTTTGAAAAAATGGCAAAATCTCCCCTCAACCCGAGCACATGCACAGCTCGGAGTGTTCATGCTGGCTCGGGCGTGGGAGGAAGGGGGAATATATAGGTAGAATCAGCACCGGTTACTGGCTGCAACCTGGTAACATCGGATTTAGCACCGGTCCTTAGCTAGAACTCGTTGCTGAAATAGCACCGGTTGCAACCTGCTTGCTTACTTAGCACCGGTGCTTTGCACCGGGCAGCAACCGGTG